>QXTE01000842.1:0-14824 GCA_003942145.1 Platysternon megacephalum
CCGCCTTGTAAACCCCGGGCAGGGGCACCCGGGCTTGTGAACTCCCTGTGTCCAAGCCCGCGCTTGAGTTCCCACGCTGCAGTGTGAACCTGGGGTAACATCGGCCGCACCCGGGGCTCAGAGCCGCCCAACGGCGCCCGCGCTGCAGTGTGAACCTGGGGTAACAGCGGCCGCACCCGGGGCTCAGAGCCGCCCCAACGCACCCACGCTGCAGTGTGAACCTGGGGTAACGGCGACCGCACCCGGGGCTCAGAGTCTCCCCAACACACCCACGCTGCAGTGTGAACCTGGGGTAACGGCGACCGCACCCGGGGCTCAGAGTCTCCCCAACACGCCCACGCTGCAGTGTGAACCTGGGGTAACAGCGACCGCACCCGGGGCTCAGAGCCGCCCCAACGCGCCCACGCCGCAGTGTGAACCTGGGGTAACAGCGACCGCACCCAGGGCTCAGAGTCTCCCCAACACACCCACGCTGCAGTGTGAACCTGGGGTAACGGCGACCGCACCCGGGGCTCAGAGTCTCCCCAACACGCCCACGCTGCAGTGTGAACCTGGGGTAACAGCGACCGCATCCGGGGCTCAGAGCCGCGCCAATGCGCCCACGCTGCAGTGTGAACCTGGGGTAACGGCGACCGCACCCGGGGCTCAGAGCCTCCCCAACCCGCCCACGCTGCAGCGTGAACCTGGGGTAACGGCGACCGCACCCGGGGCTCAGAGTCTCCCCAACACGCCCCCGCTGAAGTGTGAACCTGGGGTAACAGCGACCGCATCCGGGGCTCAGAGCCGCGCCAATGCGCCCGCGCTGCAGCGTGAACCTGGGGTAACGGCGACCGCACCCGGGGCTCAGAGCCGCGCCAACGCGTCCGCGCTGCAGTGTGAACCTGGGGTAACGGCGACCACACCCGGGGCTCAGAGCCGCGCCAACGCGCCCGCGCTGCAGTGTGAACCTGGGGTAACAGCGACCGCACCCGGGGCTCAGAGCCGCGCCAACGCTCCCACGCTGCAGTGTGAACCTGGGGTAACATCGGCCGCACCCGGGGCCCAGAGCCGCGCCAAAGCGCCCGCGCTGCAGCGTGAACCTGGGGTAACGGCGACCGCACCCGGGGCTCAGAGTCTCCCCAACACGCCCACGCTGCAGTGTGAACCTGGGGTAACATCGGCCGCACCCGGGGCTCAGAGCCGCCCCAACGCCCCCGCGCTGCAGTGTGAACCTGGGGTAACATCGGCCGCACCCGGGGCTCAGAGTCACCCCAACGCACCCGCACTGCAGCGTGAACCTGGGGTAACATCGGCCGCACCCGGGGCTCAGAGTCACCCCAACGTGCCCACGCTGCAGTGTGAACCTGGGCTCAGGGCCGTCCTTAGGCATACGCAGCATACCTGGCTGTGTAGGGCACCCAAAAATTTGGGGCACCCCCCTCGCTGGGTGCGGCGCGGACTCCTCTCCGGCCCCTCCCCCGTGCTGGGCCGGCTGGCTTCTCCCCCACCCAACCCCCAGGTGGCGTTTGCTTTTCCTGCCCATTCACAATATTCCGGTGTCGGCAGGAGGAAGCTGACACTAAAGCAATGGGAGGAGGGGGATGGACCTGGAGCAGAAAAGCAGCAATCAGGGCTGCAGAACCAAGGGAGGGAGCCACCTCTTCGCTGGGGAGGAAGATGGACTCGCGCTTGACAAGGCTGGAGTAGCTGAAAAGGGACAGGATGGTTTTTTCTTGTGGATCTAAGTATCTCCTGGGCTGTCTCTCAAGCTGGCAGCATGTTGAACGAGGGAGAGCTCCAAGCAGTGCAGAGTTGAGTGGGATTTGAAAGGTCCCTTCAAGAACGCAGCACCTTCTTCCTCCCCCGTGGGAAAGACCTTTAAAAACGGCCTGAAATAATCCAAAAGACGAGCCACTGTTTGTGACGGAGCAGGGAGCGGGGCGGATTGACCTGGGGATGTCGCAGGGGAGTTTTCCTGGGACTGTCTGCATTGGGATGGGAGAGCAGGGGGTGACTTCACTTGAGGGATGATACCTGAGCCAGGAGGGGGTTGGGGCCAGGTGACACCTTTGCCCGGGAAACTGGACAAAGGCTGGAGGAGGAGCCGGGGTGTGTGGCTGCGGGGGAGACGGCTGGAGGGGGTTTCAGTTTGGAGCAGTCTGGGGAAACGGAGGGAACCCCAAGGCTGGGGTCTAAGCTCCTTGCCCCCCCTGAGGGACCTGACTGAGGGGTCCTGGTTGCACCTATAAGCTCTGTTTGGGACTGTGTCCCTGTCGTCTAATAAACCCTCCATTTTACTGGCTGGCTGAGAGACACGGTGAATCGCAGGCAGTGAGGGTGCAGGGCCCTGACTCCCCCACACTCTGTGACACTGTTCACATGAGACTTGGCTGGTTATGGCTCCAGCCCCACTGTTGACGCACTGCGTGCTGAGTTATACCCAGTACAATCCCCCTGAGCTTTGGGTGGCAACCAGGGGTGTAAATCAGGACAGACAAAAGCCTGGTGCCTGAATCTAATTCCTTCCTTTTCTTATTAAACTGCACCTCCCAAGCACTTCTTCACTTGTCAGGATGAGAGGGAAATGCTCTATGTTAGGGAGAACAAAAGGCCAGTTGGGAGTTGATGGCCCAGAGGGGTGGCAGGCCGGGGCCTGGATGAGGGCAGGCCTCAGCCATTGGTATCAGCTATTTCTGTTTTGTCATTCCTACGGATTTTGGGTCATGGCTGACATCCCGGCCCTCATGTAAAACGCTTCCCTGTGGCCTTTTGACCTGCACAGCGAGCAGAGGTATCTCACTGCCAAGTCCCTCTCCGGGAAGGGGAGGGGAGGGGGCAGCGGGGGAGGCTGCAGGGTAATCTCCCACCTCCCTGCAGCCAGTGGCCTGTGCTCCCCACTGCCAGCCTGGAGCCTCCACATTTATTTATTGACAAAATTTGCAGAATTTTGCAGAATTTTAAAATATTGTGCACAGAATTTAATTTTTTGGTGCTGAATTCCCTCAGGAAAATGGGGTGCTGGGTCATTGCGGGGGGGTTGTGAGAGCGGGGCTGGGCAGTGCGGGGGTGTTTGTGGATGGGAGATCGCTGGGCATAGGGATCTGTGGGGGAGATCTCTGGGTGAGGGGCCACTGGGCATGGGGGTTACTGGGGATAAGGGGGTGGGAGGTACTGGGCAGGGGGCAGTGTGGCGGGGCAGGCTGGCAGCGCAGGGCTGGGGTTGGGGGTGCAGGTGGGAGGGAAGTGCAGGGGCTAGGGGTGAAGGCAGCACAATGAAACTGTTTTTAATGAAGTGCACGTGCCAAGTTTTCCAATCCCGTCAGCTTCTGTTTGTGTCGCTAAGAGCAAGTCGGACCTAGGGGCACCAGTTTAATAATCCTGCGGAGGGCCCCCTATGTGACGAAGTGGGACTGTTCTTAATGTTTCCTCTGAATACTGTGTGGGTGCCTCAGTTTCCCCTATGCATTTCTTAAGTCTCTAGGTGGGGGGATGAAGGCCAGTGTGCATAAATCACTGACACTAAGTCTCCCTGGGAACAAATGGCCGGGCCCTTCCCCCCTGCAAGGGAATAGCTAAAGGTGAACAAAGAGATCAGGTGACCTCCTGGCCCGGGAAAGAGACAAAGGCCAGAAAGGAGGGGCTGGAGGGGGTTTCAGTTTGGGGCTGACTGGGGACTAGGAGTGAGGGCAGACGGGGGTGTCTGGCTCGCTGGGCCCCAGAATGGACCCGGCGGAGGGGTCCCGTTCGCTGGACCGAGAAGCTCTGTTTTAGACCCTGTTCCTGTCATCTAATAAACCTCTGTTTTACTGGCTGGCTGAGAGTCACGTCTGACTGCGAAGTGGGGGTGCAGGACCCGGTGGCTTCCCCAGGACCCTGCCTGGGCGGACTCGCTGTGGGAAGCGCCCGGAGGGGCATATGCTGAATGCTCCAAGGTCAGACCCAGGGAGGTGAAGCCGTGTGAGCTTCTTGCCCTGAAGACGGTCTGCTCCGAGGGAGAGGAAGCTCCCCAAGGGACTCTGTGACACCATAAAGCCTAAGGACGGCCCTGCCTGGGGTAACATCGGCCACACCCGGGGCTCAGAGCCGCCCCAACGCGCCCACGCTGCAGCGTGAACCTGGGGTAACGGCGACCGCACCCGGGGCTCAGAGCCGCACCAACGCGCCCGCGCTGCAGCGTGAACCTGGGGTAACGGCGACCGCACCCGGGGCTCAGACCCGCCCCAACGCGCCCGCGCTGCAGCGCGAACCTGCGGTAACGGCGACCGCACCCGGGGCTCAGAGCCGCACCAACGCGCCCGCGCTGCAGCGCGAACCTGGGGTAACGGCGACCGCACCCGGGGCTCAGAGCCGCGCCAAGGCGTCCACGCTGCAGTGTGAACCTGGGGTAACAGCGACTGCACCCGGGGCTCAGAGCCGCCCCAACGCGCCCGCGCAGCAGCGTGAACCTGGGGTAACGGCGACCGCACCCGGGGCTCAGAGCCGCGCCAAGGCGTCCACGCTGCAGTGTGAACCTGGGGTAACATCGGCCGCTCCCGGGGCTCAGAGTCGCCCCAACGCGCCCGCGCTGCAGTGTGAACCTGGGGTAACGGCGTCCGCACCCGGGGCTCAGAGCCGCCCCAACGCGCCCACGCCGCAGTGTGAACCTGGGGTAACAGCGACCGCATCCGGGGCTCAGAGTCTCCCCAACACACCCACGCTGCAGTGTGAACCTGGGGTAACAGCAACTGCACCCGGGGCTCAGAGCCGCGACAACGCGCCCGCGCTGCAGTGTGAACCTGGGGTAACGACGGCCGCACCCGGGGCTCAGAGCCGCTCCAACGCGCCCGCGCTGCAGTGTGAACCTGGGGTAACAGCGACTGCACCCGGGGCTCAGAGCCGCGCCAACGCGCCCGCGCTGCAGTGCGAACCTCGGCTATCAGCGGCTCCACCCGGGGCTCAGAGCCGCCCCAACGCGCACGCGCTGCAGTGTGAACCTGGGGTAACAATGGGGCTCCCCGCTGTGCCAGCACATCCACGCTGCACTATGCAGCTCTGCCTGGTGGCTGTAGCTTGAGCCTCCTCTCTGAGCTGGGGTCCCCAGTCAGCTGATGGGGGGCGCCCCGGATTAGCTGATGGGGGGCGCTGCCGGATTAGCTGTGGCTGGGGGTGCTGAGCACCCACTATTTTTCCCCCTCTGCTTTTTGCTGTCCCTCTGTCCTGTTCTCCTGTTTCATTCCACTCGTTCGCTGTACAGCATCATCCATAATCATCCTTGGCACAGCCTGGCCCCTCGCCCAGCTCTGGGGACCCCCCTGCCCCTCTTGCCCTGACCCAGCTCTGGGGACCCCTCACCCCTGCCTCTCATCTGCTCCCCGCCTAGCAGGGACGCCAGTTGTTAGGAATGCCACGTCCTCCCCAAACCATGCGGGCCTGCTCCTGCCCCACTGCAGGCAGGTCCGTTGGCCTGGATTGGAACAGGAGCGCTCCCGAACTGGGTCAGGTTGTTAGAGCAGATGGGGCTGGGAGCCAGGACTCCTGGGTTCTATCCCCACCGCTGGGAGTGGGGTCGAATGGTTAGAGCACGGAGTTGGAAGCCAGGACTCCTGGGTTCTATCCCCACCGCTGGGAGTGGGGTCGAATGGTTAGAGCAGGGAGTTGGAAGCCAGGACTCCTGGGTTCTATCCTGGCTCCTGGCATAGAATGGGATTCACTGCTTAGAACCCCGCTACTGACTTGCTGTACGACCCGTGGCCAAATCACAGCATGGCTTCGGGCCTCAGTTTCTTCACCTATAAAATGGGGGTAATTGCCCCCGGCTGTGCTGAGCAGCCTTCCACACAAGAGAAAATGAGTCAGTTCCCTTCCCCGATGAAGCCACCCCTGGACCCGGCCTTGCAGCCAGAGGCCTTGGCATGTGACGGCTGGTGTGTGTTGCTGTTTCACTGCGTTCTCATGCCTTGTGCTTCTCTCTTTCTCTCGCCCTCTGCTGCCCGACAGAGCTTAAAGTGGTTCCAGACGGTGAGTGCACAGCGGGGAGCATGGGCAGTGGGTGAACCCCCCCTTCGGGGAGGCTAGCTCCTCGCCCCTTCCTCCTGAGCCCCGCCCCTACCTCGCCCCCTATTCCCTGCATGCCCGCCGGAGCCCCTCCCTGCAGTCGGAGCAGCTCCGGCCAAATCGCCCCGACCCTGGGGCCAGCTGGCTGGCCCGAGCTGCCGGCCTGACCCCTGGGCCAGCCCGAGCTGCCAGCCAACCACAGCTGCCCCGAGCCACTGGCCAGCCCAAGTCACCCCGGGCTACCTGCTGGCCTGGGCCCAAAGCTCCAGGCCGGCAACCCTGCCGGGAGAGGGGGAGCGAGGGCAGGGCCATGGTCTGGGCCTGTTATCCCCACCGCCCCTGGCGGGGAGGGGGTGCCCTGCAGCCGAGACGCTGCCCCTCAGTAGGGGGCTGGCCAGGGTCTGCCTTGGCGAGCGAGAACTGGGGTCTGGAAACAGCCCAATGTCCTGGGGAGCCTGTGGCATCGCAGAGTGAGGGGCCTGGCTGGGGCCTGCCCCCTCCCTCCTGAGCCACCGCCCGCCCCAGGCGTCCCAGCGTGGGACATGATGCTGGCAGAGCCCCCTGGCCGATGGGCCCGCGGCCCTCATCTTCCTCCTGCCGCCGGATTTCATTTGGCCCGGGCACCGTGGCCTGTAAGGAAAGGGGAGAGCCCGCATCCCAGGCCTGGCTCTGCCGCCAACAGTCCGGGTGGACAAACGTGTCTGGCTGGCTGCCACATTGGGAGCCCCCCCACCCCTTGGCCCTGGTTTTCACGGTGGTCATGGCTGTGCCAGGGGAGCTGCCCTGGGGTGAATTTGGCCAGAGGGGCCTGCGGGACGCAGGCGGCACGGTGGGGCCCGCAGCAGCGCCCTCTGCGACGCGTGGCCCAAACGCAGGGTGGGGGGCGAATTGCTCACCTGCCCTGTTCGGTGCCCCGCGGCATGAGCCGGGGCCTCCTTTCGGGGGTCACCACAGGGGCTTCCACCCCCGCCTTTGCGGGCATGGGCGGCATTTGAAAACCACCGGTTGTGATGGCTCCGTCGGGCTGGGCTCTCCTGCGGGTCTTCACAGCAGCTTCTCCCAGGCCAGGGTCAGAGGGGCCAGGCCGGATCCCACGCCTTTGCTGTAGGGCTTGGGCCCCCCTCGGCAGCACCAGGGCCAAGCACGGCTTGATCCTGTGGCGAGAGCACCGTGTGCTTTGAAGGGTCAGCCCTGTGGCCGGCACGAGCCCCCAGCCCCGCGGCCTGCCTGGGTCCTCTCGCCAGGGCCGGGCTGTGGTGTTGGCAGCCGGCGTGGTGTGGATGGGCCGTGAGAAACGGGGGTGTGGGACGCACATAACATAGAGGGGGGCATCCTGAAGGAGATGGGGCTTCATTTGGTGCGTAGCGCAGGCACCGGCGCCGGAGAGGGGCTCCCCATTCGGGTGCGTCTACACTGCAAGTCTCAGCGCCCAGGTCTCCAGACTCGGTTCATGCTGTGGAGCAGGGGAGATGTTCCCGCTCGGTCTCTGAACCCTGGCTGCGGGGTGGGGCTCAGAGCCCGGGCTCAGGCCGGGGCGGGAACGTCTACACGGCTCTTTTTCGCCCCGGAGCGCCAGCCCCGCCAGCCGGAGTCAGTTGTCCTGGGCTCGCAGACCCAGTGCAGAGTAGACGTCCCCTTAGAGCAGCCACTTAAATACTCGGTGCCTACAACGAGCTCTGGGGAGATTGTCCCTCAGACAGCCAGGCCATGGGCCTGGTCACTGAGAATGACGGGTGGCGCAGGAGCCTAGCGTCTGGCACCTCTGAGTAACAGGCCCCCACAATGCCCCTGGGTCTGGCTGTGGCTGCCGGCATGTGCTGCCCTCGGGGGGCTGCTGCGTTTGGCAATGACTCTTGGGGGGCCCCGCTGGCTACGGAGCCCCTTGCAGGGACTGGCCACTACTGGGCAGGAGGAGATGCGCTGCTCGCTCCCGTGCGAATGCCCATCCCCCATGCCACCCCCTCCAGCTCCCCCAAAGCCCTGAGTGGGGGGAAGCTTTGCAGCACCCCCACCTCCGCCCTGGAGTCACCCCCACCCCAACCTCCTGCAGCCCCACTCAGCCCTCCCCCACACCGTCACATCCAGGAGGGGCTCCAGGGTGGGGTCGCAGCAGAGGCCTGCCCAGGCCCACCGGCTGGGGGGGCTGCTGAGGCTGGGGTGTGTGGAAGATGCCCTGAGGGCAGATGGGGGTGAAGTGTTTGAGGCTGGATCCCACCGGGTGCCTGGTGTGTACAGACAGTGTGTGAATGGTGAGGGGCCCCATTCTGACCCTGCTCCCCCAGCGTAAATTGGGGTCGCGCTTCCCCCCGGGCCCGGCTGGCGATGATTCCTGCCCCTCGGCGGCTCCGGGGCCCTGGCTCTGCTCCCACCGCAGCCGATGGGAGTTCTGCCGGCGACACCCATTGGAGCAGAACCCCACCCCTGGGGTGTCGAGGTCGCGCTCCCCCCGAGCCTAGCGTGAGTTGGGGGGCGGCTCCTGCGGGGGTGGGGCATCGTCTCGCCAGCCGTGACGGGCCGGGCTGGTGAATTTCAGTCGGCTCTGCGCCCGGATGGCCCGGTGTCTCCATGCCGGGGCTGGGAGGGAGCGTGGTTAGCTCCCCCTCCCGTGTGGGGCGCGGCGGGACAGCCCGGATGTGGGGAGCTGCCCTGTGCAGACGGCCAGCCCTAGCGCTAGGCCCGCTTCGGTCCCCTTCGGCCGGGCTGGCGTAAGAGCAGCTCGCCCGTGTCCAGACCCCGACGGGCCAGGCTCGAGATTCTTCTCGTGGCGTAATTTATGATCATTTTTAAGTCAATTGTTGAATTTTGCAGAATTGAACGTTGGGGTCTGACTCTGTTCCCAGACGCGTCAGCGTCCCTCCGCCCCCCCTGCCCCCGCCCCCGGCGAAGGCAGCTTGGGGGTCGATTGGCCCCCCCTGCTCCCTGCCCAGCCGGGGTCAGAGTGGGGGAGGGTTTTCCTTTGGCATACCCGCATTGTCAGAGCCTGATCCTTTCCCTCCGCCCCACAGGTCAACGCCGGGAAGTCGGCCCCCCACCCCGGCAACGTTTACTTTCAGAACGAAGGCTACAGCGACCTGGGAGACACCACGCCGGAGAGCTCCGGGGGCTGGGTGGCCCAGGCCACGCCGACGGGGAAGAGCGAGCCGGCTGAGACCAGCAAGGCGAGCCCCCTGGCCAACTCCGTGGGGAAGGCCGAGGGCTTGCCGGGAGTGCGGAGCGGGGCAGGGTTAGCGCCCACGGAGAAGGGAGACAGCGCCGCGGCGACGCTCCCCAACGGGCAGACGCTCGAGCCGTCGGGGTGTAAAGACGCCTGCCAGGAAGACCAGGCACCACCCAGGAAGTGCAGCGCCAGCGCGGAGCCCGGCGCCGAGGAGGGCACCGCGGAGTCCCAGCCGGCAGGGGAGAAGGAGGAAGAGCCCCCGCCGCACGACGCTCAGCCGGGCAGCCAGGAAAAGCAAACAGAGGATGGGACGGGAAGCCAGGAGACGGAGGTGGGGCCGAGCAAACCTTTGCAAGACAAGCCGCAAGCCGCTGCAGGCCAGGGGGACGCAGGCTGGAGTGAGCGGGAGCCGCTCCCCACCAGCCAACCCCTGCCTAACTGCACTTCCAGGGAAGGGGGCTCTCCGGCCGAGGGGGCCCCGGCGACTAGCCAGAGCACCGCTCCCTCCAGTGCCAGCCACGCCGACACCAGCCACACAGCCGCCAGCCTCCAGCCGCCAGCCCCGAGCGGGCAGCACGAGCCCCCGCCCAAGCTGCCGGTGCTGGAGGAGGTGAGCGAGGAGACGCTGGAGGAGGACGGCCCCAATCCCGGAGCGCCCACGCACCAAGACCCCCTGGCGCCCTTGCCCATCAGCGACGTCCGGATGCCGGTCACGTTGATGCAGCTCCTGGAGGATTCCATAGAGTGTTAACCCATCCGAGAGGAGTGAGCGCCTCGGCCGCGCGGAGCCGAGCCCAACACAGAGACTGTGGCTGGCGACCGGAGCCAGCCCTCCTGTAATGCCTGGAGAAGGGTGGGGCAGCCCCTCCCCGTTCCACAGCGCTAGAGTAAAGTCCAGCGTCCCACACGGTACCGAGGCCTGGTGCGGCACAGGTCGGAGCTTCCTGTGTCTTTCCCCGAAGTCCCTGGCCGCGGCGCGCCCGGCGTGGCTACAAAGGAGCCTTTGGCCTTTCCGGTTTGTAAAGAGACGTTTTTTAACGCAGGGCTGGGTGGGTGGTTTGTGCGAGGTTCGCGATTCGCCGAGGGCTGCCAGCTCTCCGAGCTGGTCCTGGAGTCTCCGGGAATTAAAGATTAGTCTGTTGTGTGATGAAACCTCCAGGAATACAGCCAACCAAAACTGGCAACCCTAGATTTGCCCCGTCCGTGTCCGAACCGCAAGCGGAAAGGACAGCGCCTGCTGGGAGCTGAGATGCTGTTTGTGACGGCGAAACACCGAGCTCCTTCCGCCAACAAGCTGGGCCTGTCTCTGGTCCGTGTGTGTACAGCACCTAGCACCAATCCCATATACCCAGAATCCCCCAAACCCATCCCACTCCTGCCACCAGAGTCAGCAACACTCACCCTGTTCAACTGAGCGGGCTCGGGGGCGAATCCAGCCATTCTCACCCCCAGAGGAAGCCCCCGCTTTGCTCACGTCGCTTCAGAACTTCGATTCCTTTGGCAGCAAATGGTTGAAATCGAAAGGGACAAAGACTGTGAGATCGGCGCCCGCTAACAGGGTGCATGCTGGTGAGGTGCCCGGGCCAGAACGGCCGTGAACTCCCGCTGTTACCCTGTATCTCTGTAAATACACCCTGTCGAAGGCTGGTTCTCTCCCATCTTCGCTTACTCAGCTACAGTCACATCTCCTCTTAGAGAGGCACCAGTTGGTTTAGACTGGCTACAAAGGGGCTGGCTTTCCTCTGCCCTCCCAAGGGTCAAAGGGGCCCGGGCAACACTGGGTTGGTGGAGGGGGGGCACGAACCGAACCAAGCCAAGAATGATGGCTCGGAAGCAGATCGGCGGATGGTGAGGGGGAGCCGGGCTGGGGGTGTTTAAAGACGCTGTCCCAACCCCTAACGATTTAAGATCTAAGCTACCCCACTGGTGGGCCATGGTGCCCCAGCCCCACTCGGAGCCCCCCCTCCCCTAGCTGGAGCCTCAGCAGGCCCACGTCTCTGGTGTGTATAAAACGCAGCGTCTGCCTCTGGTTTATTAATATTTTGAAATTAAACCTGTTTTAAAAAAACCACAATTGGCTTTTTTTTCTCGTGTGGCGCAATTAACATCACGCAGCACCGGCAGGAGCCCTGCGTTCTGCTCTTGCCTCTGCCAGGGACTCGGTGAGTGACCTTGGGCACGTCCCGGCGCCCTGCCGTGCCTCAGTTTCCCCAGGTGTTACAAAGCAGGGATACAAACGCTAACTCACCTTTCTAAGGTGCTGCTGTGAAAGGCACCCAGGCAAGGCTTTGCGTTATTATTATAGCATTAGCATTGGCCCAGGAAGCCTTTGAAGAAAATCCCTGGCTGGACAAAGCATCTTCACCAGTGAGCAGTGAGTTGCGGTTACTACCTTGTGGGTAATTAAGGTGATGGGCTGTGGAGAGTCACCCCACGGGAGACCTAGGGCTTGGATGTACAGATACCGGGCAGCCCTACAGGAATTCAAACAGCTGCCAGATGAGGGCCCATGAACAGGTCCTGTCCATTCAGTGTTTGCCCATCCGCCTGGTCTGACGTCCCCTCAGCGAGCAAAGGAGCTGAGCAATCCCACAGCACCAGAGCAGCATGCCAGCAAACACCTTCCTGGGCGCCAGTGGCTGGGTAAGGCAGGTCCCAGGCACTGCCAAGGGCGTTCAGCAGGGGNTCTTTTTTTTTAAACCAAAGCAGATCTGAGATGATGTATGATTATGTTCCAGGGTTTTTATGCATTTTTAGCAGCCTTTTGGCCTGAGAAAACAACAGGCTTAATTTTTCTTTTTTTAAACATTATGGCAATTAGCACATGGTAATTTATTTATTAAACAGTTTAGCTACAGGTTACTACAACCTTTAAAGAGACATATAGACAAGACTTGTTTGCTGACACCACAAGACCTGAGCAAACATTTACCCTTGCGATTTTTAACAATGCAGACTTGCGTTTTAAAGCTTTATTTATTTACCTATTTTTTTAACCAGTTTTAAGGTTCATCCCTAGGTTAATTAACTTTTTCTGGCCCTGTCATGAGATATTATATTACACTTATAACGTCACAGGCCCATGAACAGGTCCTGTCCATTCAGTGTTTGCCCATCCGCCTGGTCTGACGTCCCCTCAGCGAGCAAAGGAGCTGAGCAATCCCACAGCACCAGAGCAGCATGCCAGCAAACACCTTCCTGGGCGCCAGTGGCTGGGTAAGGCAGGTCCCAGGCACTGCCAAGGGCGTTCAGCAGGGGCTGCAGGGCACGGCCAGTCAGAGTACAACAGGTGTGTACCTCTCCACCATGGTCATAGGGGCTCTCTGCCTCAGTTTCTCTGGCTGGTCAAGGGGATTGGCTCCCCAGCTGCTCTGGAAACTCCAATGCTACTGGGGCAAATGACGGCCAGAGCAATAGGAGCCCAGACAAAGTCCAAACCTTCACCCCCATGGATGTGTGGGCAATGGGGGAGGGGGGTAAAGGGGCGGAGCTTCAGATGCATTTGAGTTGGGGGAGGGGCTACTTGGGGGGGCTTCCGGAGAGAGCGGGGGATGGGCAGGATGGGGACGTGAAGTTATGATGGTGCCTGTGCCCATGGAGGGCTTGCCACAGGCCCGGGGGGGGGTCCCCTTTTGCGGAGGAGGTGGGCCAGCCCAGGGGGGATGATTGAGGCTGCACCTCGACACCTGCACCAGCTTCGCTGGCCCAGCAAAGGCTCCCCTGGAATGATAAGACGCCCCCAGCTGTGCCCCTGCCTCTGCCGTGGGTGTCCCGCCTTTACCCCGTCTCTCTGGCATGCCAGGCCCTAGATCTCCCCTCGTCCAGGGGTGAGCCCCACGGCTCTGCGATGCGAGATGGGAGCCCCCGGGCTCCAGCCCCCCTGTGTCTCCCCGGGGCTCAGAGCTCAACCCCTGGCAGAGCGGGTGCCCCTTTGGGAGCGACGCAGCCCGCAGGGATTGGCACGACAAGCGGACACAGGAGTATCTTGTTAATCAAGTCCCGGCTCTGGAGGGCATATTATGATTTTCTTCGATCTTGAACCATTTGTTCCCAATATTTCTACTCGCTCCTCCTCGAGGCTCTGTTCTTCGCTAGATAAACATCCTTGTTTTCGCTCTCCCCAAACCTCCGCGGTGTGTGTCCAGCGGAGCAGGGAGCTGAGCTGGGACTGGGAAGCTGCGAATTCTGGGAGCGTCCGGTGGAGCAGAGGCTCGGGAGGGTCGTGTCCTGACTGAACAGGAGCGTCTGGAAAGAATCCCACCGACGCGACATATCGCTTCAAACTACGGCCCCCCAGACCACTGGTTTATGGCTGTGTGAAGAAGTGAGAATGTTTTGTTGTGTTATGTGAATACTGAGGGGGAAGGTTGCAGGGGAGCTGAGCTGGGACTGCCTGCATGGGGGAAGGGAGATACCTGAGCATGTAACATGAGAACCCAGGAGGGGAGTTGGAGACCAGGTAACACCTCTGACGGGGAATTCGGACAAAGGAAAAGGCTGGGGGAGGAGCCGTGGGGGAAGGGAGAAAGGAGACGCCTGGAAGGAGTTAGTCAGTTCTTGGAAGCTGGCTAGGAATGAAGAGGGAGCCTGAGGGGGCTTAGGCTTCCCAGCGAGGCCGGGGCCTCCCTGGGGCCCCAAATAGACCTACTTAAAGGGGATCCTGTTGTCTGTGCTGGCAAGACCTGTTTTGGACTGTGTTCCTGTCGTCTCAATAAACCTTCTGTTTTACTGGCTGGCTGAGAGTTATGATGAATCGCAGGAACCCCAGGGGTGCAGGGCCCGGACTCCCCCACACTCCGTGACAGGCTGCAGCTCGCAGATCACAGCATGCGGTTTCTGTACCCTTCGGGCACTGAACTCCGGCCATGTCTACGCTACCGCTTGTGTCGGCAAAACGTTAGTCGCTCGGGGCTGTGAAAAAACCAACGGCCTGAGCGACGTACGGTTCGCCGCCGTAAAGGCTCGTGTGCCCAGCGCTGGGTCGGTGGGAGCTGCCCTCCCGCCGACGTAGCTACAGCCGCTCGTGGAGCTGGTTTGACGATGTCGCCGGGAGAGCGCTCTCCCGTTGGCATCACGCGGCTCCGCGAGTGCCCTGGCGGCGGCGTAAGCCTGGACGTGGCCTCGGTCTCTAATAACCCCCCTGAACCTGCACTGGAGAATGAGACCCAGCTGCTAGAGCAGAGGTGGGCAAACTACGGCCCGCGGGACCGTCCTGCCCGGCCGGGGAGCCTGGTCCCCGGCCCCTCCCCCGCTGTCCCCCCTCCCCCGCACCCACGCCGCCGCGCTGACCGCGCTCTGGCCCGCGGCTCCCGCTGGGCAGCGTGGGGAGCGCAGCTGGCTCTGGCCCGGTGTCCCGGCTGCGAGCTCCTGCTGCTGGTAAGAGGGTGGGGAGCGGGGGGGTTGGGTAAGAGAGCGGGAGGTCTTGGGGGGCAGTCAGGGAGGAGGGGGCGGTTGGAGGGGGCGGAGGTTCTGGGGGGGCGGTGAGGGGATGGGGAACAGGGAGGGTTGGGAGTGGGAGACCCGGGGGGCCTGTCAGGGGGCAGAGATGTGGATAGGGGTCAGGAGGGCAGTCAGGGGACAGGGAGCAGGAGGGATTGGATAAGGGGGTGGGATCCCGGGGGGCAGTTAGGGGCGGGGGGTCCCGGGAGGGGGTGG
>QXTE01000842.1:18872-77520 GCA_003942145.1 Platysternon megacephalum
GGCTTCTCCCGCCTCTCGTCGGCCCTGCTCACTCCCCCTACAGTACCTGAAAACACCTAAGGAACAAAGGCTGAACTGGGGAAGGAGGTCCCAGGCAGGAAAGAAGAAAGCCCTGCCTGTGCATGAAAGCTTGGTGGACTATCTAACAGGGTGAGACACTGCTTCATTCAAATCCTCTCTAGCTTACAAGGCTTAGGTTGCATTTTTGTTGATTTCTTAGGTGAGTCTGTCTGCTCACTACTTATAAGCACTTAAAATCTATTTTTCTGTAGTTAATACATTTGTTTTATATTTTTTACCTAAAACAGTGGGTTTTGCTAGAAGTGCTTTGGGAATCTGCTCAAGAACAAAAACGGGTGCGTTGTCCTCTCCACTTTGAGGGATGGGCGGACTGGGTAATAAACGTACACTGGGCAGGCTTTTGAGCAGGGCAAGAGGGTACAGCTCTGGGGTCCTAGGCTGTGGAGCTGGGGAGAAGCCTTCATGTCACTGCCGCTGGGTGTGTCCCTGCCTGTGTAGAAGTTTGTGTGAGTGCAGGACCGGGAGCGCTCTGCACCTTATCACAGCAGCGCAGTGCGAGAGGGAGCCGAGGCGGGTGAGACAGAGGGCTCCGTGGTACCCCAGTTCCACGTTGCAACCCAGGGGGCCCCCTCACAATAATAAATGAATTAGTGCATCTCTACCCAAAATAGTGATATAAGTACAAAGAACTAGGTAGAGACCAGGCCTTTAAATGTTAGGAAACACCAGAATGAAGGTTGCTTGTACAACCTTAGTGCAGTTCTGTTGTGCACGTGTAGTATGATACAGACTCACAAGTGTGCCGTTGGGGTCAATTCCTTTCCCCCCTCCATCAATTTCCTCCAAACTACCAAGAGAAGTGGTGGTTTCTCCATCTCTTGATGTCGTCCAATGAGGATAAGATGATAAAGTGATAGAGGGGGAGCAGTTCAAACATCCAAAGGGGCTGGCCAGGGGCAGGACATTCGCCCTGCAGGGCATGGGTGGGAGTGGCAGTGACATCACAAGGATCTCTTGCAGCACCTCAGCTGATTGGTCAAAGGAGGTCGGGAGGCGGTGACCTCACAGAGAGTCCATGGCAATGGCCAGTCAGGACAGGCTGCAGGGCAGGGGCAATCTCAGAGACCCCCCCTTGGTTTGCTGCCACGAGTCTCCTTCCCGAGGTCTCCCCTTGAGGGCTGAGGGAGAATTCAGGTTCAGGTACGTGAGCGCGAGGAGGAGCCTCTTCGGAGTTTCCCCCTTTCCCACTCCTAATTTAGCTAGAAAACAGATGTCCCTGTTGAGAAGGTCAGAGCCTCAGAGCGGTTTGGAACCTGTTCAGCCTGAGCCATCTGGTGCCGGCCACATTCTAGGCACGGGAAACACTAGGTTAAGGTGGGAGAATTTTTTCCCCACTTAGGCCTTTGTCCCATAGAGTCACTGGGGACATTGGAGTTTGTGTCTCTTTTGTTTTCCCTTTTCCCTGCTTCCCTCCCTCCACAGGCGAGGAGGGGGCTGCGCTCCAGCCCTCGTGGGTGGCCCTCACAAAGCGATGGGACAGGAAGTGTGCTCTGACAGTGATCCCCACTGGGGCTCTGGGCCGTCCTTTGGGCCATGTGGTGAGAACCCTCAGCCTCCCGTCCCTCAGAGTCTCAACGCTGATTGGCTGAGCTGGGGGCTAAAGCTGGACCCTTTCTACTCCATCAGTTTACCTGAGAGCTTAGAGAGTGAAACGGGCTGTAGATCTCCTCCTGCAGCAACCGAACGGGCCTGTCCCCAGGAGCCCCTCCTTGCCACTGAGTCCTGACGGCCTTTGATCAGGGCCAGGTGCCTGACAGACAATCATCTGCCCTACATGGGCTCTTTACTTTTAAATTAGCTTCCCACACGTAGCCTGGGCCCAGACTCCCCTTAAAGGGACCAGCAACCCCATGATACCTCTGCACTGACATTCCTTCGTCTACATGGAGCTATTTATCTAGGTTTTTCAGTTGGTGCCCATCACCATAGTATCTGAGGGCCAAGTATCTGAGTGTCATTTGTCCTGTGGGAGGCAATCTCTGTTCCCCCTTAACAAGAGACTGACTTTTTTGGTTCTAATTCAATATAAAGGTGCATGAGTGATAGTGAGCAGGGGCTTGTTTCCACTAGAAACTTGTACTGCTTGAGCTCTACTAGGCTGGGGACAGTCATATCAGTGTAACCCCTTTGGGGTTTAGAGAGCATGGCCCCTTTAAATCTTTTCTCCTAGGGGGGATGGGGAGAGTAAGAAAAAAGGAGGGAAACTCCAGGGGGCAGCGCTGGAGCTCCAGGGAGAGGGGAGCAGCCGGCAGGCCCTGGAAAAGGGAGCAGAGAGAACCTGCCGGAAGCCTGGGAAGGCCAGGGCGGCCGATCAGGGACAGCCCAGGACAGGAGCCAGGAGGAGCCCTGTGCCAGGGGGAATCGCCCGAGAAGGACAGGCCGGAGCTGGACCCAGTATCACGGCTGCCCAGAGCTGCATGGGCCTGTGAGTACTGGGGCTTGGGACTCTGCATTGGGAACAAGGAGGGAGGCTGTAGCTAGTTAAGGGGGGAGGGGGTCGCGCTGGGTGGCGTTGCAGAGAGCGGCAGAAGAGGGCACCGGAGGGGTTTGTTGGGGGAAAGTTCACTGGTGCCGAAGACGACCAGGAGCACCCAAGACTCACCCCTGGACTGGAACTTTGCTCAGGACTCCTGAACCCTGTGTGCAGACACATTGCTCAGTGTCTGCCCTTCCAGACTGTGCTACCACTGGGCCCGTGGGGCCTGGGTTTGAATGCAACCCTGATCTACTGCTCCCCCTATATTTCCCCTTGTTGTATTTCTCCTCTCATCCCTCTGTAAATAAATATTTCGCTTTGTTATATCCATTGTACTTTTCCTGTGGGGGTGTGTGTTCACTCTGGGGGGTTTGGAACAGGTGCCCCTGGGGTGGAAGGGATTTCTCCTGCTGCATTCCTGCGCGCGCCTTCTCTTGGCCAGAGCTGCCTGCAGAGCAGACTCCATCTTGGCCACGAGGGCGCTAAAGTTACATCAGTATAACGGTGCTTTATACCAGTACAGCGAGGGGAATAAGCTATACTGGTTTAAGACACTTTCATGAGGATATAACTGTGTGCACAGTAGAAGTTGTGCTGGGACAACTATTAAGGGAGATATAAATAAATGCATCCCTACCCAAACTAGTTATATAACTCCAAAGAACTGTGTGCAGACCAGGCCTTTAAATGTTAGGAAACACCAGAATGAAGGTGTTGCTTGTACAACCTTAGCACAGTGTCGTTGTGCGTATGTATTATGCTACGGACTCACAGGTGTGGCCTTGGGGTTAATTCCCTTCCCTTCTCTGCATCAGTTTCCTCCAAACTACCAGGAGAAGTGGTGGTTTCTCCATCTCATGATGTCTTCCAATGAAGACTAGATTCCTTTCTGGAGTGTGCTTTGGTCCAAAACTAGCCACTGTGCTATACAGGAGGCCTGTGATATCCGGGGTGTGTGTGTGTGTGTGTGTGTGTGTGTGTGTGTCAGATTAGATGATCTAATGGTCTCTTCTGGCCTTAAAGTCTAGAAATCTCTGAAAACCTGAGTGTGGCACATTGAGCAGCCTCGGATGTTTTCATGTGTCGCCTGCTTGATCCCCAGAGCTAACAGTGAGTGGGGGGGGTGATCCAGGGGGAGCAGCTCAAACATCCAAAGGGGCTGGCCAGGGGCAGGACATTAGCCCTGCAGGGCATGGGTGGGAGTGGCAATGACATCACAAGGATCTCTTGCAGCACCTCGGCTGATTGGTCAAAGGAGGTCGGGAGGCGGTGACCTCACAGAGAGTCCATGGCAATGGCCAGGCAGGACAGGCTGCAGGGCAGGGGCAATCTCAGAGACCCCCCCTGGTTTGCTGCCACGAGTCTCCTTCCCGAGGTCTCCCCTTGAGGACTGAGGGAGAATTCAGGTTCAGGTACGTGAGCGCGAGGAGGAGCCTCTTCGGAGTTTCCCCCTTTCCCACTCCTAATTTAGCTAGAAACAGATGTCCCTGTTGAGAAGGTCAGAGCCTCGGAGCGGTTTGGAACCTGTTCAGCCTGAGCCATCTGGTGCCGGCCAAATTCTAGGCATGGAAAACACTAGGTTAAGTTGGGAGAATTTTTTCCCCACTTAGGCCTTTGTCCCATAGAGTCACTGGGGACATTAGAGTTTGTGTCTCTTTTGTTTTCCCTTTTCCCTGCTTCCCTCCCTCCACAGGCGAGGAGGGGGCTGCGCTCCAGCCCTCGTGGGAGGCCCCTTTCTACTCCATCAGTTTACCTGAGAGCTTAGAGAGTTAAACAGGCTGTAGATTTCCTCCTGCAGCAACAGAACGGGCCTGTCCCCAAGAGCTCCTCCTTGCCATGGGCTCTTTGCTTTTAAATTAACTTCCCATACATAGCCTGGGCCCAGACTCCCCTTAAAGGGACCAGCAACCCCATGATACCTCTGCACTGACAGTCGTTCGTCTCCATGGAGCTATTTATCTAGGTTTTTCAGTTGGTGCCCATCACCATAGTATCTGAGGGCCAAGTATCTAAGGCCTGGTCTACACTATTTAGCAGCGTTACCTCGATTTAAGCCTGGATCCGTCCACACGACGAAGCCCTTTTTTTCGACTTAAAGGGCTATTTAAATCGATTTCTTCAAACCACCTCCGACGAGGGGATTAGCGCTGAAATCGGCTTTGCCATTTCGAAATAGGGTTAGTGTGGCCGCAATTCGACGGTATTGGACTCCGGGAGCTATCCCACAGTGCACCATTGTGACCGCTCTGGACAGCAATCTGAACTCGGATGCACTGGCCAGGTACACAGGAAAAGCCCCGCGAACGTTTGAATTTCATTTCCTGTTTGCCCAGTGTGGAGAGCACAGGTGACCACAATGGAATTCCCAGGATCGCAAAAGATCTCCAGCATGGACTGAATGGGAGGAACGGGATCTGCTCGCCACATGGGGAGACGAATCCGTGCTAGCGGAACTCCGTTGCAGTAAATGAATTGCAAAAACATTAGAAAAAGTCTCAAAGAGCATGAAGGACAGAGGCCATAACAGGGACGCACAGCAGTGCCGCGTGAAAATTAAGGAGCTAAGGCAAGCCTACCACAAAACCAGAGAGGCAAACGGAAGGTGAGTCTGGGCCCAGGCTACGTATGGGAATCTAATTTAAAAGCAAAGAGCCCATGTAGGGCAGATGATTCTCTGTCAGGCACCTGGCCCTGATCAAAGGCCATCAGGACTCAGTGGCAAGGAGGGGCTCTTGGGGACAGGCCCGTTCTGTTGCTGCAGGAGGAGATCTACAGCCCGTTTCACTCTCTAAGCTCTCAGGTAAACTGATGGAGTAGAAAGGGTCCAGCTTTAGCCCCCAGCTCAGCCAATCAGCGTTGAGACTCTGTGGGACGGGAGGCTGAGGGGTCTCACCACATGGCCCAAAGGATGGCCGAGAGCCCCAGTGGGGATCACTGTCAGAGCACACTTCCTGTCCCATCGCTTTGTGAGGGTCTCCCACAATGAGGGCTGGAGCGCAGCCCCCTCCTCGCCTGTGGAGGGAGGGAAGCAGGGAAAAGGGAAAACAAAAGAGACACAAACCCCAATGTCCCCAGTGACTCTATGGGACAAAGGCCTAAGTGGGGAAAAAATTCTCCCACCTTAACCTAGTGTTTTCCATGCCTAGAATTTGGCCGGCACCAGATGGCTCAGGCTGAACAGGTTCCAAACCGCTCTGAGGTTCTGACCTTCTCAACAGGGACATCTGTTTTCTAGCTAAATTAGGAGTGGGAAAGGGGGAAACTCCGAAGAGGCTCCTCCTCGCGCTCACGTACCTGAACCTGATTCTCCCTCAGTCCTCAAGGGGAGAGCTCGGGAAGGAGACTCGTGGCAGCAAACCAAGGGGGGGTCTCTGAGATTGCCCCTGCCCTGCAGCCTGTCCTGCCTGGCCATTGCCATGGACTCTCTGTGAGGTCACCGCCTCCCGACCTCCTTTGACCAATCAGCCGAGGTGCTGCAAGAGATCCTTGTGATGTCACTGCCACTCCCACCCATGCCCTGCAGGGCTAATGTCCTGCCCCTGGCCAGCCCCTTTGGATGTTTGAGCTGCTCCCCCTGTATCACTCCCCCACTCACTGTTAGCTCTGGGGATCAAGCAGGCGACACATGAAAACATCCGAGGCTGCTCAATGTGCCACACTCAGGTTTTCAGAGATTTCTAGACTTTAAGGCCAGAAGAGACCGTTAGATCATCTAATCTGACACCCCCCCCCACCTTCCCCCGGATATCACAGGCCTCCTGTATAGCACAGTGGCTAGTTTTGGACCAAAGCACACTCCAGAAAGGCATCTAGTCTTCATTGGAAGACATCAAGAGATGGAGAAACCACCACTTCCCCTGGTAGTTTGGAGGAAACTGATGCAGAGAGGGGAAGGGAATTGACCCCAAGGTCACACCTGTGAGTCTGTAGCATAATACATACGCACAACGACACTGTGCTAAGCTTGTACAAGCAACCTTCATTCTGGTGTTTCCTAACATTTAAAGGCCTGGTCTGCACACAGTTCTTTGTAGTTATATAACTAGTTTGGGTAGGGATTGTGACGTTATGAGTGTAATATAATATTTCATTGGAAAGTGACAGAGCCAGAAAGAGTTAATTAACTCACAGACTAACCTGACCCATGGGTGAACCTTAAGGACTGGTTAGGAAGATAGGTAAATGAATAGAGCTTTGAAATGCAAGTCTGCATTGTTAGAGATCTCCAGGGTAGATGNATCTACAGCTCGTTTAACTCTCTAAGCTGTCAGAACGGGCCTGTCCCCAAGAGCCCCTCCTTGCCACTGAGTCCTGATGGCCTTTGATCAGGGCCAGGTGCCTGACAGACAATCATCTGCCCTACATGGGCTCTTTGCTTTTAAATTAACTTCCCATATATAGCCTGGGCCCAGACTCCCCTTAAAGGGACCAGAAACCCCATGATACCTCTGCACTGACATTCGTTCGTCTACATGGAGCTATTTATCTAGGTTTTTCAGTTGGTGCCCATCACCATAGTATCTGAGGGCCAAGTATCTAAGGCCTGGTCTACCCTACGATTTTAGGTCGAATTTAGCAGCGTTACCTCGATTTAAGCCTGGATCCGTCCACACGACGAAGCCCTTTTTTTCGACTTAAAGGGCTATTTAAATCGATTTCTTTAAACCACCTCCGTTGATGGGATTAGCGCTGAAATCGGCTTTGCCATTTCGAAATAGGGTTAGTGTGGCCGCAATTCGACGGTATTGGCCTCTGGGAGCTATCCCACAGTGCACCATTGTGACTGCTCTGGACAGCAATCTGAACTCGGATGCACTGGCAAGGTACACAGGAAAAGCCCCGCGAACGTTTGAATTTCATTTCCTGTTTGCCCAGCGTGGAGAGCACAGGTGACCACTCAGAGCTCATCAGCACAGGTAACCATGATGGAGTCCCAGGATCGCAAAAGAGCTCCAGCCTGGACCGAACGGGAGGAACGGGATCTGCTCGCCATATGGGGAGACGAATCCTTGCTAGCGGAAGTCCGTTGCAGTAAACGAATTGCAAAAACATTAGAAAAAGTCTCAAAGAGCATGAAGGACAGAGGCCATAACAGGGACGCACAGCAGTGCCGCGTGAAAATTAAGGAGCTAAGGCAAGCCTACTGTGACGGGTTGGATCACAGAACCCCCCTTGGGAGCTGCCAGACTGATGTGCAAAGGCTACCTCTGTTCCTGTTCTCCCTGCCAACTCGGTGGCTCCAGCACCCTGTCTTGGTGAAGCCAGACACACCCGTCTGCTCCAGACACAGACCCAGGGTCTGAATCACCTGTCCCAAAGCTGCAGGTTTACCTGAAAACAGCTCACAGAAGTGTGCTTGCCCTTAGCACTCAGACGCTCAACTCTCAATGGGGTCTAAACCCAAATAAATCCGCTTTACCTTGTATAAAGCTTATACAGGGTAAACTCATAAATTGTTCACCCTCTATAACACNAAAGCTACAAATCAAGAACTGAGAGAGCTGTTAATGGCCGGTGATCAGGAGGCAGGAGCGCAGCCCTTACCTGATACTACAGAAACTGCAGAAGCAATTAGAATGAAAAAGGCAGCAAATAAACTGCAACTGGAGCATGAACAGAAACTAGCAGATCTTCGATTGCTGGTAAAGCAAAAAATAGCTGAATTAGAAAAAGAGGCTGCTGAGAGAGAAGAAAGAGCACGTAAGGGGCGGCTGGAGCTTCTTGCTGCTGAGGAGAAAGCTCGACAGAGGCAACAGGAGACTCGAGATGGCCAAACTTCAGCTCCAAGTAATGGAAGAACGGAGAAAGTCATCACCACCTGGTACTCCACTTCCCCACCGCCAAGCGAAAAACTGGGAAAAGATGTGTCCCATTTACAACGATTCTGAGGATATAGAGGAGTTTTTGTCCACCTTTGAATGCCTCTGCAATCTGTACCAGATCCCTGATGATGAGCGAATCCCTGTCCTGCTGACCAGACTGACTGGAAAAGCCAGGGAGGTATTTAATGAATTGGGGGATCAAGAAGGCTTGGATTATGAGCGGTTTAAAGATTCTGTGTTAAGGCGGTNGAACAGGGCTCGGGAAGGGTGGAAACCCCCGGGGAAAGCTAATCACCATTCTCCCCAGTTTAAGAGGAGGGAAGGATTTAAAGGTAAACCTGGCCCTGACTCTTACAAAGGAGATCATAGGGGCCCAGAGGATAGGAACTCTCACCCCAAGCATAAACAGGTTAAATGCTATCACTGCGGTGTGCTTGGCCACATGAGATCGGATTGCCCGACACTGAAGGGCAGCCCAAAACCAGCAACCCCAAATGCCATGGCAAATGCTAATCCTGTTGTTATGAACTCACAGGCAAGCCACACAGAGCCCAGCGCTGGTGCCCTGTGTGCAAATGCTGTTTCTGTGGTCTCTGAAGAATTGGACCTTAAAACTCATATTAAAGCTAAATATGGGAAAAATAATGCAGAGTTTATTAGCAGTGNTTTGAGAAGGGTGTAAACCCCTGGGGAAAGCTAATCACCATTCTCCCCAGTTTAAGAGGAGGGAAGGATTTAAAGGTAAACCTGGCCCTGACTCTCACAGAGAGGAGATCATAGGGGCCCAGAGGGTAGGAGTTCTGACCCCAAGCATAAACAGGTTACATGCTATCACTGTGGTGTGCTTGGCCACATGAGATCGGATTGCCCGACACTGAAGGGCAGCCCAAAACCACCAACCCCAAATGCCACGGCAAATGCTAACCCTGTTGTTATGAACTCACAGGCAAGCTACACAGAGCCCAGCGCTGGTGCCCTGTGTGCAAATGCTGTTTCTGTGGTCACTGAAGAATTGGACCTTAAAACTCATATTAAAGCTAAATATAGGAAAAATAATACAGAGTTTATTAGCAGTGCAGAAGTGAATGGAGTAAGGTGTATGGCATGGAGGGACACCGCAGCTGATATTACTTTGGTTAAAGCAAGTCTTCTCAGGGAGGAAGATTATTGGCCAGATGAAAGTGTAACTGTTGTAGCCTTATCTAAGTATTTTGTCAGGGTGCCTTTGGCTAAAATCCACCGGAAATGGAAGGAATTTGATGGCACCATGGGTGTGGGAGTAAAAAACACAATCCCTAAGGATCTTATGATTGGAAATGATATTAAAGCCATGTTCAGTCAAGTTAACACAAACCAGGCACAGGAGAGGATTAATCCTAAAGTTGTGTCTATGGAAGGTTTTTCCAAAAGTTTGTCTTTGGAAAGTAGCTGTTTGGCTGTGAATAAAGTTTCTGAATGTCTATCTAATGTCTCAGAAGTAAATCTGGAATTAGATCAAGCAAAAGAAGAGAAGATTTTGGATGAGCCTAGGCAGCCTTCTGAGCTGATGGCTTTATCTAGTCAGCAGTTTGGGAAGGCCAGGTTAGTGGAAAATGAGTGTCCCTATCCCTTACCTGTCTCCTGTGTGGAGAATTGTGACAATGAAGGAAATGTGCCTGTGTCTGTCAGGGGTATTGACTTGCCTATGGAGGAAGCTACCTCAGTCTCCAAGCAGTTGTCTGTGAACAGCCCGGTGTGCTGGGACAAGGGAAGTGAGCTCCCAAGCTGTGTGACTGGTGAAGGAGAATGTGTCTCCGGCTCTTCTTTGTCTGTGGAGCAGACAGAAGGTGCCTTTCAGCCTGTGATAGTTGAGAATAGTGCAGTTGTCTCAGAGTTGGTTCTGGATTCAACTAAAGCCCAGGAAGGGAATGGTCCTAAGTTTGTGTCTGCTGGGGAAAATGGCACTGTAACTAGGTTGCATCCAGTTAGTGTCTTAGCAAAATCCCAGAGACCAGACAGTTCTGGTGCTTGTATTTTGCCTGTTGCTAATGTGTGGTTGGAAAAGGATGTAGCAACTCTGTCTGATCAGGGTGATATCCTAGCCAGGGCACAAGGAGAGCAGAAAGGTGATTTGATTGTGTTACCTACTGATGGTGTGGAAACTTGTAGCAAAAAGGAAAAAATTCCTAAACTTCTGTGTGGCGAAGGAAGGAAGAATGCTTCTAACCTTTTATCTAGTGAGTCTATGAGTTTGCCTGAAAGGGGATTGTGTAGGAATCCACCTGATGGGCCAAATGTAATTATGGATGTGAGTAAGACCCAAAAAGAGTCTGTTGTTGCTCAGGAAAGTGTTCCTTTAGAGCAAGCCCTAGGTAAAGAGGGTAAGAGCAGAATTTCTGTGAGGGGTGAATGGTTGCTTAGAAAAGCTGCTAGGGAAAGGAATCCTCATGGTAATCTGTGCAAGCAGCTTGCTACAGCTAAAGGGTGTAAAAGTGATTCAATCAAGGAAGCAGCAAAGAATCCTGTGGCACCTTATAGACTAACAGAGGATTCTTTGCTGCTTTTACAGATCCAGACTAACACGGCTACCCCTCTGATACTCAATCAAGGAAGTTTCAGTTCCTAACAGCCAGAAATGTTCTGTTGTAAATGGATCCACTGACTTTCCTTTTGAAAGATCCAGTGTGGATAGCTTAGAGAAGGTCTCAGATGGAGTAAAAGCTGTTAAACAAGTTGAGCAGCCCTATAACCAAGTGGCTGTGTTTGGCCAGCTTGTTGGGAGGACAATGGTGTTGGGACAGGACTGTCTCCATGCTAATTCTTTAAGTGAGCAGTCTGTGCGTCAGGGTCTGAAGACAGATTTGGTTACTGGTGTGTCAGAGCAGAACAGTTTTATGGCTGAATGCTTGAGGATGCAGGGGAGAGCAAGCAAACTCTCACTCTCAGACTCTTTGGATTTGTGTGGTGTCTCTTTAAGACAGAGTCCGGCCTTGGAATTGGTAGCAGCTAAAAATGTAAAAGCTAGTGTCTGTGTTGATGCAAATTACCTGGCTGACAGGATGAAGAAAGACTTGCTAATAGCTGTTAGCAAAGAGAGCCCACCCCATCAGCCAGTGAATTCTGTTGAGCAAGAGAAATCAGGGTTGGATCCTTCAGGGCAAGGAGGAAAAAGAAAACTTAATTTTGCAAAGAGAAGCCACAGGCTAACCCGAAAATGTCAAAACCCCAATGGTATTGAGCCAAAGGTGTGGCATGATAAACATGATTGTAGATGGACACTTGCAATGAATTTGTTGTTATTGCTGATGGTGACTTTTGTAACTAATGTGTTGCTATTACCAAAAACTGTAAAAATGTACAATGTGCCTAATCTTTTGGAAAATCCCTTGAACATGTTAAGAGAAATAGAGTGTGTTCTCATGTATGTTAAAGGGCCTTGCTATACTGATGTTTCACAGTTAATGCTTGTAAACAGTATTGGAACTTTTCACAGGAGAAAGGACATTCCAGACCTGATGTGCTGTATANTCTGTATCACCCCCCCCCACTCACTGTTAGCTCTGGGGATCAAGCAGGCGACACATGAAAACATCCGAGGCTGCTCAATGTGCCACACTCAGGTTTTCAGAGATTTCTAGACTTTAAGGCCAGAAGCGACCGTTAGATCATCTAATCTGACACCCCCCCCACCTTCCACCGGATATCACAGGCCTCCTGTATAGCACAGTGGCTAGTTTTGGACCAAAGCACACTCCAGNTAAGTTTTACCTTGAGTTTGTAAAGAGAATCAATCATGTTATTGAACATGAGTTGGGTAAACCATTTCTGTTATACATTAATATGGCTTCTAACCCAGTACAAGCTGTAATGAAACAGAACCCAGGATGGGAAGCTTTTGGGATGCAGTCNGTTACATTTTAAGGCCTGGTCTGCACACAGTTCTTTGTAGTTATATAACTATTTTGGGTAGGGATTGTGACGTTATGAGTGTAATATAATATTTCATTGGAAAGTGACAGAGCCAGAAAGAGTTAATTAACTCACAGAATAACCTGACCTAGGGATGAACCTTAAGGACTGGTTAGGAAGATACTTAAAGGAATAGAGCTTTGAAATGCAAGTCTGCATTGTTAGAGATCTCAAGGGTAGATGTTTGCTCAGGTCTTGTGATGTAAGCAAACAAGTCTTGTCTATTACTATGGCTTTAATTCAAAGATCAAAAAAGGAGTATTAACATTTATGATGATACTCGAGTGAAATAGTATCATTGTCTATATGTCTCTTTGAAGGTTGTAGTAACCTGTATCTGAACTGTTTAATGGATAAATTACCCTGTGCTAATTGCCATGATGTTTAGAGGAAGGAGAATTAAGCCTATTGTTCTCTCAGGCCGAAAGGCTGCTGGAAATGTATAAGAACCCTGGGACATGATCATACATCATCTCAGATCTGCTTTGGGTTTCAAGAGGGGGAACCTTAAGCCATAAGGATTGAGATCCCCAGTCACTGACTGGAGTCACCCTGAATATGGACATTGGACTATAACCTATGGACTATTTCTAAAAGGACTTTTGGCAACTACAAGCTCACCTCTGATATGCATCTGAACCTCAAAAATTGAATTCAAGCCTGTCTGTATATTGAACTTTTAACCAACACATTCTCTCTTTTCTCTTTTATTAAATTTTAGCTTAGTTAATAAGAATTGGCTGTAAGCGTGTATTTTGGGTAAGATCTAAGTTATAATTGAACCTGGGTTGTACAAGCAACCTTCATTCTGGTGTTTCCTAACATTTAAAGGCCTGGTCTGCACACAGTTCTTTGTAGTTATATAACTAGTTTGGGTAGGGATGCATTTATTTATATCTCCCTTAATAGTTGTCCCAGCACAACTTCTACTGTGCACACAGTTATATCCTCATAAAAGTGTCTTACAGCAATATAGCTTATTCCCCTCACTGTACTGGTATAAAGCACCGTTATACTGATATGCCTTTCCCCAAAATTCTCCCACCTTAACCTAGTATTTTCCAGGCCTAGAATTTGGCCGGCACGAGATGGCTCAGGCTGAACAGGTTCCAAACCGCTCTGAGGCTCTGACCTTCTCAACAGGGACATCTGTTCCTAGCTAAATTAGGAGTGGGAAAGGGGGAAACTCCGAAGAGGCTCCTCCTCGCGCTCACGTACCTGAACCTGAATGCTCCCTAAGTCCTCAAGGGGAGACCTCGGGAAGGAGACTCGTGGCAGCAAACCAAGGGGGGGTCTCTGAGATTGCCCCTGCCCTGCAGCCTGTCCTGCCTGGCCATTGCCATGGACTCTCTGTGAGGTCACCGCTTCCCGACCTCCTTTGACCAATCAGCCGAGGTGCTGCAAGAGATCCTTGTGATGTCACTGCCACTCCCACCCATGCCCCGCAGGGCGAATGTCCTGCCCCTGGCCAGCCCCTTTGGATGTTTGAGCTGCTCCCTCTGTATCACTCCCCCTCTCACTGTTAGCTCTGGGGATCAAGCAGGCGACACATGAAAACATCCGAGGCTGCTCAATGTGCCACACTCACGTTTTCAGAGATTTCCAGACTTTAAGGCCAGAAGAGACCGTTAGATCATCTAATCTGACACCCCCCCCACCTTCCCCCGGATATCACAGGCCTCCTGTATAGCACAGTGGCTAGTTTTGGAACAAAGCAAACTCCAGAAAGGCATCTAGTCTTCATTGGAAGAAATCAAGAGATGGAGAAACCACGACTTCCCCTGGTAGTCTGGAGGAAACTGATGGAGAGAGGGGAAGGGAATTGACCCCAAGGGCAAACCTGTGAGGCCGTAGCATAATACATACGCACAACGACACTGTGCTAAGGTTGTACAAGCAACCTTCATTCTGGTGTTTCCTAACATTTAAAGGCCTGGTCTGCACACAGTTCTTTGTAGTTATATAACTATTTTGGGTAGGGATTGTGACGTTATGAGTGTAATATAATATTTCATTGGAAAGTGACAGAGCCAGAAATAGTATCATTGTCTATATGTCTCTTTGAAGGTTGTAGTAACCTGTATCTGAATTGTTTAATGGATAAATTACCCTGTGCTAATTGCCATGATGTTTAGAGGAAGGAGAATTAAGCCTATTGTTCTCTCAGGCCGAAAGGCTGCTGGAAATGTATAAGAACCCTGGGAAATGATCATACATCATCTCAGATCTGCTTTGGGTTTCAAGAGGGGGAACCTTAAGCCATAAGGATTGAGATCCCCAGTCACTGACTGGAGTCACCCTGAATATGGACATTGGACTATAACCTCTGGACTATTTCTAAAAGAACTTTTGGCAACTACAAGCTCACCTCTGATATGCATCTGAACCTCAAAAATTGAATTCAAGCCTGTCTGTATATTGAACTTTTAACCAACACATTCTCTCTTTTCTCTTTTATTAAATTTTAGCTTACTTAATAAGAATTGGCTGTAAGCGTGTATTTTGGGTAAGATCTAAGTTATAATTGGACCTGGGTATGTGGCTGATCATTTGGGATTAGAAGAAACTTTTCTTTTATATGATGAGATAAGATTCTCAGTAATCTTCGTCATATCTGACAGGTGTGTCTGGACGGAGGCCTGAGGCGGGGTACTTTAAGTGAACTGCGTTGTTTGGACTTCTGATTAACCTGTATGGTAATAGAGAAGTTGTTTTGTGCTGGCTTGGAAAATCAAAGTATTAGAATATCCACCAGCGTTTGGGGTTTGTCTGCCCCGTTCTGTTTGCAGTTCACCCTAATTGAGTGACCTCAGCTGGCTCCCACGGGCAGCACCGTCACAGGGATGCATTTATTTATATCTCCCTCAATAGTTGTCCCAGCACAACTTCTACTGTGCACACAGTTATATCCTCATAAAAGTGTCTTACACCAATATAGCTTATTCCCCTCACCGTACTGGTATAAAGCACCGTTATAGTGATATGACTGTCCCCAGACTAGTAGAACTCAATCAGTACAACTTTCTAGTGGAAACAAGCCCCTGCTCACTATCACTCATGCACCTTTATATTGAATTAGAACAAAAAAGTCAGTCTCTTGTTAATGGGGAACAGAGATTGCCTCCCACAGGACAAATGACACTCAGATACTTGGCCCTCAGATACTATGGTGATGGGCACCAACTGAAAAACCTAGATAAATAGCTCCATGTAGACGAACGACTGTCAGTGCAGAGGTAGCATGGGGTTGCTGGTCCCTTTAAGGGGAGTCTGGGCCCAGGCTACGTATGGGAAGCTCATTTAAAAGCAAAGAGCCCATGTAGGGCAGATGATTGTCTATCAGGCACCTGGCCCTGATCAAAGGCCATCAGGACTCAGTGGCAAGGAGGGGCTCTTGGGGACAGGCCCGTTCTGTTGCTGCAGGAGGAGATCTACAGCCCGTTTCACNACCAGGCTACGTATGGGAAGCTAATTTAAAAGCAAAGAGCCCATGTAGGGCAGATGATTGTCTATCAGGCACCTGGCACTGATCAAAGGCCATCAGGACTCAGTGGCAAGGAGGGGCTCTTGGGGACAGGCCCGTTCTGTTGCTGCAGGAGGAGATCTACAGCCCGTTTCACTCTCTAAGCTCTCAGGTAAACTGATGGAGTAGAAAGGGTCCAGCTTTAGCCCCCAGCTCAGCCAATCAGCGTTGAGACTCTGAGGGACGGGAGGCTGAGGGTTCTCACCACATGGTCCAAAGGACGGCCCAGAGCCCCAGTGGGGATCACTGTCACAGCACACTTCCTGTCCCATTGCTTTGTGAGGGCCGCCCACGAGGGGTGGAGCGCAGCCCCCTCCTCGCCTGTGGAGGGAGGGAAGCAGGGAAAAGGGAAAACAAAAGAGACACAAACTCCAATGTCCCCAGTGACTCTATGAGGCAAAGGCCTAAGTGGGGAAAAAATTCTCCCACCTTAACCTAGTGTTTCCCGTGCCTAGAATGTGGCCGGCACCAGATGGCTCAGACTGAACAGGTTCCAAACCGCTCTGAGGTTCTGACCTTCTCAACAGGGACGTCTGTTTTCTAGCTAAATTAGGAGTGGGAAAGGGGGAAACTCCGAAGAGGCTCCTCCTCGCGCTCACGTACCTGAACCTGAATTCTCCCTCAGTCCTCAAGGGGAGACCTCGGGAAGGAGACTCGTGGCAGCAAACCAAGGGGGGGTCTCTGAGATTGCCCCTGCCCTGCAGCCTGTCCTGACTGGCCATTGCCATGGACTCTCTGTGAGGTCACCGCCTCCAGACCTCCTTTGACCAATCAGCTGAGGTGCTGCAAGAGATCCTTGTGATGTCACTGCCACTCCCACCCATGCCCTGCAGGGCGAATGTCCTGCCCCTGGCCAGCCCCTTTGGATGTTTGAACTGCTCCCCCTCTATCACTTTATCATCTTATCCTCATTGGACGACATCAAGAGATGGAGAAACCACCACTTCTCTTGGTAGTTTGGAGGAAATTGATGGAGGGGGGAAAGGAATTGACCCCAACGGCACACTTGTGAGTCTGTATCATACTACACGTGCACAACAGAACTGCACTAAGGTTGTACAAGCAACCTTCATTCTGGTGTTTCCTAACATTTAAAGGCCTGGTCTCTACCTAGTTCTTTGTACTTATATCACTATTTTGGGTAGAGATGCACTAATTCATTTATTATTGTGAGGGGGCCCCCTGGGTTGCAACGTGGAACTGGGGTACCACGGAGCCCTCTGTCTCACCCGCCTCGGCTCCCTCTCGCACTGCGCTGCTGTGATAAGGTGCAGAGCGCTCCCGGTCCTGCACTCACACAAACTTCTACACAGGCAGGGACACACCCAGCGGCAGTGACATGAAGGCTTCTCCCCAGCTCCACAGCCTAGGACCCCAGAGCTGTACCCTCTTGCCCTGCTCAAAAGCCTGCCCAGTGTACGTTTATTACCCAGTCCGCCCATCCCTCAAAGTGGAGAGGACAACGCACCCGTTTTTGTTCTTGAGCAGATTCCCAAAGCACTTCTAGCAAAACCCACTGTTTTAGGTAAAAAATATAAAACAAATGTATTAACTACAGAAAAATAGATTTTAAGTGCTTATAAGTAGTGAGCAGACAGACTCACCTAAGAAATCAACAAAAATGCAACCTAAGCCTTGTAAGCTAGAGAGGATTTGAATGAAGCAGTGTCTCACCCTGTTAGATAGTCCACCAAGCTTTCATGCACAGGCAGGGCTTTCTTCTTTCCTGCCTGGGACCTCCTTCCCCAGTTCAGCCTTTGTTCCTTAGGTGTTTTCAGGTACTGTAGGGGGAGTGAGCAGGGCCGACGAGAGGCGGGAGAAGCCGATACAAATTACCGGGGCCCGGTGGTCCGGAAGGGGGCCTGGGGCCTAGGTTGACCAGACGTCCCAATAAACTTGCTTTTCCCCCCCACCCCAGTTAAGCATCCTCCATTGCCTATGTGCTCCCTCTGGGAAGCCTCCATTGTAAACAATTCCTGAGATAGTCCCTGGACGTGTGGATTCCCTTTCATGGGGCCATTAGCACTGTCTAGCTTCTTCATTGTTGTACCTGAAAGGCTGGTCGCGGGTGTTTCCAACTTCACAACGTATTTCAGTAACACACACACACAGCAAAACTTCATAACTTCCCATACAATGACAGCACACCCAATCCAACAGGATATTAATGTTCAACAGATCCAGACTTTTAGAATGATACTTCACAAGGCAGACTTTGAACAAAACATATCGTAATTACACGACAGTGGTGAACATGGGGGTGCCAGGGTGTTGCTCTGAGGCACAGAGAGTCACAGTTCTTATCAATGTTGCTATCTTTAGTAAAGGGCAGCAGAACTGTGCTTAGCCTGTCCTGATTGAGGACCCAGGAGGTGTGGGCTCTATCTCAGAGCTTCCCCCACCCAGGGCTGGCTCCGGGCACCAGCTGGTGCTTGGGGCGGCCCATGGAAGGGAACGGCACATCCAGCTCTTCGGCGGCGGGTCTCTCAGTCTGTGTCGGAGGGAAGGACCAACAGCTGAATTGCTGCCGAAGAATGAAGCGGTGGCATTAGAGTTCCCGATTTACCCTAAGGTGAATTGAGTTTGAGCCCCCTAAGGCTTCTCATGCCCCCCCCCCCCGAATACATTCTGGGCCCTCCCCAGTGGGGCCCACCCTCCAGTTTGAGAACCTCTGGTCTAGCTTCAACTTCCNCCTGATTGTAAAGGGCAGCTTAGCCTGTCCTGATTGAGGACCCAGGAGGTGTGGGCTCTATCTCAGAGCTCCTCCCACCCAGGGCTGGCTCCGGGCACCAGCTGGTGCTTGGGGCGGCCCCTGGAAGGGAACGGCACGTCCAGCTCTTCGGCGGCGGGTCTCTCAGTCCGTGTCGGAGGGAAGGACCAACAGCTGAATTGCTGCCGAAGAATGAAGCGGTGGCGTTAGTTCCCGATTGCAGCTTTTTTTTTTTTTTTTTTTTTTTTTTTTTGGNTTTTTGCTTGGGGCAGCAAAAACTGCTGGCAAACATGAATAACTCTCTGGCAGGCGAAGAATTGTATAACATTGTATGACAGTTTTATTATTTCTAAGCAATTTGAAATTAAAAATACAATATAAACATTTTCTTTTCTGAACACCATCTTCAGTCACATTATTGGCCTGCTGGGAGGATTTGAGGACTGGCCCTGGCCCTAAGATAAATTGAGTTTGAGCCCCCTAATGCTTCTCATGCCCCCCCCCAATACATTCCGGGCCCTCCCCAGTGGGGCCCACCCTCCAGTTTGAGAACCTCTGGTCTAGCTTCAACTTCCAGCCCGTGGGTTGTGTTAGATGTTTCTCTGCTAGACTGAAGAGCCCTTTATTAAATATTTCTTCCCCCGTGTAGATACTTGGACTGTAATCAGGGCATCCCCTTGACCTTCTCTTCGTCAAGCTAAACAGATTGAGCTCCTTTAGTCTATCACTGTCAGGCAGGTTCTCATCCTTTAATCATTCTTGTGGCTCTTCTCTGAACTCTCTCCACTTTATCATCAACATCCTCCTGGAATGGGCACAGGATTCCAGCAGCATTTGCATCAGTGCCAAATATAAAGGTAAAATATCCTCCGTAGTTCTGCTTGAGCTGCATCCCTGTTCATGCGCCCAAGGGTCACATTAGCCCTTCTGACCCCACTGGGGAGCTCATGGGCAGCTGCTTGCTCTCCACCCCCCCACAAAATTGTTTTCAGTCACTGCTTCCCAGGCTCGAGTCTTGCTACCCAGTGCCGCGTAAGGGTGTCACTGATGTATTTTCTGAGTTCCTCGGTCATGTGAATTCCTCCATTTCCTGAGCTGCTTCTGCATCACCTGAAAGTACACGGCGAACACAAGCCATGAAACACTAGACTGTCGAACCGGAGCTGAAAGAAGTGCTGAGCCTGCAGCTTTGCGCACACATCGGCCACAGGAGCCTTTTGGGTTCTCACCGCCCCCAGGAAGAGCCCGACATCCAGGATGTGGGTGTAACGTGGGGAGGGTATGGAAGGAAAAGGGAGAACAAGCACATTTACTGAGGCCCATCAAGCACTAGCCAGCGCGGCGTAGGGAGCGACAGCTCCTCAGAGAAGCAGCAGCCAGCACATTTCCAGCCTTAGCGACGGCTGAACGCGTTAATAATCAGCGAAGCCTTAGGAACTTTGGGTAACTCCAGGAATCATTTTTTACTCCTCTCCCCCATCCAGATAGAACCCGATTCCTAAGCCAGTCACACGTCTCTGCACAGGGCCGGCCAGAGGGGTTGGGGGAGGGTCAGTGACCGGATTCTTTCAACTTTAAGTCGCCTTCTTAATCCCGTGTGCAGCTGCCTGGATCGTAGGTAGCAGCGTGGTGAGGAGAGCAGCCTCCGTGGAGCTGGTACGTGGCCCTCCGTGCAAGCGGATGGGACAGGAAGTGGAGTGGGCAGAGTGGGCTTTGCATCCACCCTCCATAGCCCCACCTAGCGCCGCTCTGCCAGCATGCCGGGGAAGTACCTGCCCCAGGTGCAGACCTGCCCCTGGATACTTCCCCTCGGAGCATCAATCACACTCTGCTTCGTGGGCTGCTCCAGCTGCCCCTTGCTCAGGTCACATGGCAAAGCCACTCCCGAGCCCCGTTAGCTCATGCCAGAGCTTTTCTGGAATCGCAGGCTAAGAGGCAGAGGGTGTGATGGGTAAGATAAGGAAGCTGCCTTGGATATTGGCTGATCTAGCTCTGTAATACACCATTATTGAAATGCTCTTCAGCTGTCTATACCTTTGTTGTGTAAACGTGTTATTTAGGTCTTCAAGTGCATTACGAAACCCTTACAACTGTTCGATAATACCCAGCTCTTCATCTAGAGAGCTCCAAGCGCTTTACAAGGGAGTGTCATTCCCACGTTACAGATGGGGAAACTGAGGCACAGAGCGGGGACGTGACCTGCCCGAGTCACCCAGCAGGCCAGTGGCAGAGCCAGGAATAGAATCCGGGTCTTGCGAGCCCCAGGCCAGTGCTCTTTCCACTAGGCCACAGTGCTTCACTGCCTTTATTGGGCTTTATGTTAGTAACACACGGTCCAGCTGTCCTAGGGGCAAATGTTAAGATTTGTTTGTCTCAGGAAGAAATAGGTTAAAACCTTATTTTGCAAATAGTTTTGGCTTGCCGCCTAGGGGATAGAATGGTTGACAGGATCTTTGTTTCTCTTTACTGGTTTGGCACTGTAATGGAAATTGATTTTTAAAAAGACTCGTCACACACACCATTGCACATACCTTCTTTTGACTTCGTATTCTTCTTTTTACACCAACAGTACCCTACAGAACCCCCTACTGCAAGAATCACTAGTGCGCTCAATGGGACACAAAAGCTTAGAATGCGGAGTCGGTTTTCACGTCCTCCTGGAACATTTGCATCTGTCTGAACATTTGCACCTGCAAAACAGTAAAATGATTAAGTAAGCTGGAAGTGCCTCCAGCCATTTGCAATATAAACCCTCCCTCCCCGTTGCAATTAGCTGTTACTACAGCTTGCGCCATACAGCCAGGCATTCTGCTATAAGGGTTATGGGCTTAAAAACCACAGGTGAACAATCAGGAGTGAATGCACAGGAAAGATGGGGTACATGGTGGTAGCATTGGGCAGGAAATGCTAAGGAGAAGGGACACTATACATCCAGGTGGGTAGCAATAAGAGCAGCAGGTTGAGACACAGCAAGGGTCTGGCTCATCTCAAGGTGGCCAGTAGCAGATGGATTGATGGCCTAGCAATTAGGTGACCCAGAGTAAAAATGCAAATGGGGTGGGGAAGAAGTTTGGTTAGAATGGGTAGCGGCAGCAGAGTGAGCTGGAGAACGCTCGTGTGCTGTGCTAGGAGACGCTCTCTCACCTTATGCCCACCTACAGAACCAACCACAATCCCAGACATTGCACCCCTCAAAGCACAGGGACTGTGGAGTCTGCCAGTAGGGAAAACCCACAGGAGGCAGAGACAGACTCTGCAAACTCATCCTGGGATCTGAGAGTCAAGCTGGGCGCTTTCCGCCTCAAACATCACCAGAAATAGAGATCCGATAAGCCAAACTGTGCCCTTAGTCACTGGTACGTTTCCACTGAAGACTAATGGAGTTACAGGGGATCAAAAGAGGGCATCATTTGGCCTGCAGTGTCGTTATTACTGGTGATGTAATGAGAGAAGGAAGAACCCAACTCAATCTACAGTTCCTTGCTCCCATCATGGCACTGACAGTTAAAGCTCCATTTCTACTTCTAAAAACAGATCACAGTAGATACAGAGTAATTGAGAGAAAAAACTGATCCCCGGGATGCTTCTCTTAATGTCACTTATCACAGCAGGCTCCTGCTTCAAAATTATGCTAAAGGGCTCGTGGGCTCCTCACTGAAAGGACAAACGTCACATCACGGTTGATAAGGGAACGTTGTTGACCTACCTGGGGTCTTTTTCGGCATAAGCAGGACAGTTTGTAAAGTTTGGGGTGTGTTCTCATATAAACTAGCATGACAGGTGTAGTTCCCAAAGTCACCAGGGGTTACATTCTTCAGTAGCAGAGACGCGTTGCCATCGGACAATCCCTGAGAAGAGAACTCCGTTCTCCCGTTATATCTTCCACACTGATGCTCTGGGTGGTTCTTGCCATTGTAGTAGCTGTTCACAACTTCACATCTCCCTGACCACTGCCAGTTAACTGTGGGGTTTGGAAGTCGGACAGCGTCTCTACGTTCGACAATGCAGGGCAGGAGCACATCTTCACCTACATCCGCTTCAATTCTGACGGGGTCACTGGCTGAGAGAGAGAAGGAGAACATGGCATCACTCAAAGTCAGCTGAAACAATGTCTATTATCCTTGTCAAGCGATACAGCCTCTAGGGCCGTGGCTGGCTGGGATCACGATGCTCATTCTAAAGCGAATCCAAGAACAAAACCTTCAGGGGTAGCTAAGTTGCCTCAGGACATAACCCGTCCGCCCGAAGCGTTAAAAGCACAGAAGGACTTAGCTAAGGAGAAAGGCTCCTGCGTTCCTTTCCATCCTCATCTTGTCCACAATGCTGTCGAGAACACGCCAATGCTCAGCTCCCATCTTTGACAGATCAACAGCAACAGGTTCCCCAATGTCATCACACTCGCACTCGGAGGGGAACCCCAGAGGCTCGGCTGGGGCAGATCCATCGTCTCACATTCCGTGCATTATGGACCAGCCCATAACACCCAGCATTGCTGAGGCCAACAGCGAGGTTTTGCCTCAGCGAGTAAGAGACGTGCACCCGTCGGGGGGAACTTCCCTGCAGAAGCTGCTCCTGAAGGGCGTGGGAGGCTGTGACATCTCAGTAAATCATTTGTGTCCAGACCTACTGCATTTCCCCTGCCTCTGGGATCCCCACGTCTACCAGGATGAAGCCCCCCTCTCAACCTTTAAACATGCCGGGGTGGGACAGCTGCAGGCGTGACAGCCCCCAGGTTGGCTGACAACGGGGTTTGAACCAACGACCTCAGAGCAAAAAGCACAAGAGTGTGTTTGGTAAAAGCTGTAAAGAGCCAGGCCCACCAGCAGAAGCTGTCACAGACTCTCCACCTGGGTGACGTGACCACATAGTGGACACGTCACAAACCCCGCCTCCCCCCAGTTCGGTTATACAAGAAAAAAATGTAACAAATGCCTGATGTGTGCAGCGTGGTGATTCCCACCAGGATGTACAGCTCATCATAGATCAGTACATCATCTCCTTTAAAGAGGCCTTTGCACCGTGTGAATCACATGCGACCATCCCATTCCCTCCCAACCCACAGACCCGCAGCAGGGTTTGAGCCCCTGACCATCAGAGCCCTGTGCTGGGACCTCACTACTTGAGCGACAGGACCCTGGAGTAATTGCTAGCCCCTCTGCAGGCCTGACACCAGCAGAGGCCTTGCCAGACAACCCCAATGGGCTCCACAACTATTTACTAGTCATCAGTCGTTTGAGAGCCACACCTCGCCGTGTGCTTTGCTCCATATACTCTGACTCCACAGTCCCACCTCCTCCATTCTGTACGGGTCCATTTTCATTCTTTAGCCTATAGCCAGGCTCTCTGTGTGTATGTGGTGTGTGTGGTGGCGGTGGTGGGGTGATTGGGGGGGGGCTCCCAAACTCCTCTCACAGGCTGGGTTTTGAACCCACAGACCAAGCGCTGGCCGGGTACACAGGGGCAGGCAGCAGGGCTGGGTGTATTTACGTATCTATAGAAAGTTGAGCGAGAGCACGGAGCCGGCTCCGGGAGCAGCTGCCCTGCTGCATGGCGTCCCACCTGAGCAGCACCGAGACCTATTAGCACAGAGCTGCCCCCCCATGACCCAGGGGTTGCAAGTCAGGGACACTGCAGACGAGAGTGTTTGAAAAGCTACAGAGACGTTCGGGGAAAGCATTTGCCTTTTTCCCCCATTTGGCAACATGGGAGCGAGAGAGCAGATAGTTCAGCTTACCTCGCAGCAGGACAACGCCACACACAAGTAACAGCCACTTCTTCATCTGTGCCGCCATTTTTCTTCTTAGTTTTCAGACCCTCTTGTAACCTGTTTGTTTAAAAAAAAAAAAAAAAAAGAATCTCACTTAGATCTGCCTTATTAACCCTGCAAGCGGAGCCGCTGGGAACAGAGGCCAGCTCAGCGCTTGGATCATTTTACAGGAGAATTTATCAGGAATATTGTGGTCGTGCCTCAGGGCCTCATCCCGGACCAGGGCCCCATTGTGCTGGGGCTGTGCACATCCAGGAGAAGACGTGCCCGTTGGGGCCAGGGACCGGCTACCCTGCAGCTGGCACGGAGCCTCCCAGCCTGGGCAGACAGACTCTAGGGTGACCAGACATCCCGATTTTTAGCTGTTTGTCCCGCGTCCCGACTGATCTCTGGTCAGGACGCAATCTGTCCCGATATTTCGCTCCGCCGGCAGTTTTTAAGAATTTTTTTGCTCCGCCAGCACTCGGCTTTTTTTTTTTTTGCCCTCCCCTCGCCCCCGGTGTCCTGATATTTTCTTCCTCTGATCTGGTCACCCTAACAGACTCACACCAGCGAGGCTCAAGCCAGCACGCCAAAAATAGCCGCATGGGCCTTGCAGCTCCAGAGGAGACTCCAGCGAGCCACCTGCGCTCAGACCCAGGGGCCAGGTGGGCTTGAGGGCCCAAGTTATGCCCGAGCCACAACAGCTCCATGTGTAGAATTGATGAATGAAATTGTTTTTAATTGTTCACTTTATTAATGTAACTTCATAAGTAAAGTTTTATGAATGAAACAACATTCATTCATAAAACCGGTTACCCCAATAACTGGCTAATTGACAATTAAGATGCTTGTTAAGAGCCATAGCTGTTGGGTCAGCTGCCTTTGTAAGTTTCACTATCAATCCAATTCCTGCTTAAATCACTGAGACTTGCACTGTTTCAGTATTGTAACTTCTGTTCACCATTTATTACACTTGCCTACATTGTAACTTCTGTTCACTGTTTGCCATATTGTAATTCAAACCCCATTTTAAAACGCTTACTCCATTTTGTAAAAGCTGGCTCCAACCTTCATTTTTGCAAACCCTGCTGTAATCTTATCAGTTTAGTTTAGATGTGTGAATGAGGTATGGATGGATGATGGAATCAACCTCCAGCCCCAGCCTGTCCTGATGAAATAGAGTTCAAACACCAACGGCTGAAGATGCAGACAAGAGCCCTAACAAAGTAAGAAGAGTCCACCCTAAAAAGAAAAGGTACAATAGAAGGAAGATCAAAGCCAGGTCCGAGGCTGAAAGTCACATCTGCAATTGACGGGTGATCAATCACCAAACCCAGAGGCAGCGTGACACAGCAAGACCTATAGACTCTGGATTCAAACTACAGCCTACAAAAAGGATGGGTGAGATGGAAGACTTTGGAGGGTAACATTCTGCTGCCAACATGGAAGGGCATCAGTGCATGCCCAACAGAGACCCAGCCCTTCCTTGTGCCCGGCTTTCCTGGCCAGTTAGCCGCCACAAGCTACGAACCCAAGCTGCAAAATCAAGCCACGAACTCAAGCTATGTTCAGGACTGGTAACTATGCAGCAGCTGCAGAACATCTGATGGATGTGTGTGTGTGTGTTTGTGTGTGTGTATAAGGATTACGATAGTAGTTATTGGTCATAAATCAGATTGTTATAATAAATGTGGCATCTTTGTCTTGCCCCTTAAAAGATCCTGTGTAGTTTTTGTCTGTATAACACATGGCTACTGGTAGCGTGCTAGCTCGAGCCCTGTTTGCATGACTCTGTCTAACTAGGCTGGCTGCCAGCTGCTGTGTAGACGTAGCCAAAGAGTTCACAGTTTAAGTAAGAGACAAGAGACAACAGTGGGACCCAGCCAGGGAACAGACGAGACTGTATTGGTCAGCATGACAGGGTCTGTGATACCGATTATATCAGTATCCTCATTTAATACCAGACAGTCCAGTTCACCCATCTTAGTATTTAGACTTCTAGCATTTGTATATAAGCACTTATCAAATGTGTCACTTTTTAGCTGTCTGCCATTATATGGTGTAAGGCTGCCCTGGCCTTTCTAACTCTGCTGTGACATTCAGCAGTGCCCTGCACTTTGCATGGTCATTAACACCAATGCAAAGGGAGTGAAAAACTCTGCTATTCTAATTTGAACTTTCTCCTTTGCAAGTGTCTACACAAAATGCAGGATGCGGAGAAACTGGCCCAGCATCTGCAGCCACAGAGGACAGAATAGTTCTCCTTCCATTGCGTAAAGAGGAGTCCAGCAAAGGTCCAGACTTGTACAGCTATGACTTATGTGAATAAGTCGTCCTCACGTATTTCGACCATCCATAGGAAGCCGCTGGCACCTTGCAGCCCGGGAACCGATTAGACGACAGACAAGAGACTAGTTTTGATGGGGCCAAAAAGGGGGCAGGGTGTAACCATGTCTGAGCGGACACAGGGTTCAGTGTGACTCTTCAGGGTAAGAAGGTGCCTATGCACATTCCTCTAGTGCCTCACTCCTGCTCCTGGGCGGAGGAATGTGCTAGCTACGGAGCAGGGACTCATTCATGCAGAAGCAGGACCCCATCGAGGGTCTAGGAAACCCTGTTCTGCACAGGCCAGGCCTATGCTGCAAAATTCCACCAGGTCTGAGCCCGACTGCCAACAGCTGAGTCCGAGCACTGGTTGGTCATCGGTGTTAGACCAGGAGGAAGCACGTCCAGCATCACTGGGCTGAACTCGTATGGGGTGATGCAATACTTTAGTCTGACACAATCTACCTTTGGTAAACTCATGTTGCATCAAAACCCCTTTTTCTCTTTACCAACATGAATTGAATTATTTTCCTTCATAGTTTGTTCCAAAATCTTCCCTACTACTCAGGTTAGACTAACAGGTCTGTAATTGCCCCAAATCAATCTTTCCCCATTTCTTATGATTAAAAATCCTTTCTACCAGACTAGCAATCTCCTGGGTCAGTTCTTTCAGTATTTGGGATGGAAATCAGGGTGGATAAAAATCAATGATTTAAAAAAAATAAATAAATAAAGATTGGATTTTTTAAAATTGAAATTGGATTTTTTGATAAAATGCTTTTTGAGGAAAAAACCTATCTAAAAATAGTTTTAATTAAGATACATTATAGCTCAAAGATATCTCCTCACGGAATAGGGATTATAAATTCTAATTCTATGGTATGAGACAATATATTCATGTAATGTTTAAGAAAAGTTTTGTAAATGAGTTCCAATAGTTCATGGATTAGGGACCCAACCTTATGGGGTTCCAGGGGCTTCTGTATAGATTATTTAGGTTAATCTTTCTATCTACCCAATGGGACTCAGGGCTCAGTCTAGAAGAGACCATCAGAGATGCTTAGTTTTGCAGTTCTCAAACTGTGGATTTATGTCTCCAGAGATAACATGCTTGTTAACAGGAAAAATGGTTGGTTTCTTTTTTTTTTTTTATTTGTTTGTTTGTTTGTTTTTTAAATTTCATTTAACTATTTTAGTTAAAAACAATTTAACAAAAACAAACCTGATTTTAAAAAAACTTGAATGTTTAACTAAATTTAAAAAATCATATGCTTATTTTGTTAAAATATTATATGTTTGCTGTTGAAGAACAAAAATTCCAGAATACTTAACATTGTTGTTTTAGTTAAATAAAACAATTTAAATGTCTGTCTGGTGATGTTCTCTTCCTAATACAGCATGGCAAGAAAATCCTCCAAATATTAATGATTAACCTGTTGAATTGGAGATATTTATGAAGTCATTGGGAGGTGAACTATCTGCTTCAATTACCTTTGGTAAATGAAATAACCCAACAATCATTCATTTTCTGATATAGCTGTAAAACTATTCTGAAAAGTTTTCAAAATAAATCACTGTTTAAAAATGTATAGGGTGTACCTTCTACAAATGAAACCTACATCTATCTCTGAGTTGTGAAGAATATGTATTAAGATTATAACAACCAACAAGAATGCACTGTTATGTAGAAATCCGTGATTAAATTGAGTCTTGCTGACTAATGATTTAAACCAAACCTACCCTGATGGAAATTATCCGGTTCTCCTGCTCTGAGCACATTAAACTCTCTACATTTTCCTTCCACCTCAGAGGTGGGAATTGCCACTGTAGTTCACTCCTTTCCAGCAGCCATCCTGCCTTCAGACCTATGTTCCAGCCCGGGGTCATCTCTTTTTGCTGGGCCAGTTGCTGCTAGACTCATAGCCCCATAGGGCTAGAGGGGACCACCAGGCTCCTCTAGTCTAACCCCCGCCAGGATGCAGGATTTGTTGGGTCTAACCCACCCCAGACAGCTGGCTCCAGCCCCCTTTCCAGAACCTCTGGCAGAGGCATTTCCATGCCCTGCCGAGGCGCCTGTCCCAGTGCCCCGCTACTCCCACCCTGAGCAAGAGTTTCCGGAGATTTCAGCGCCAGCTGCTGGGCTGCAGTTTGCACCCGTCGCCCCTTGTCCTGCCCTCCGGGGCGAGAGAACAACTTGCCTCCGTCTTCTCTGGGGCAACCTGGGGGGGATTGGAAGCCGGCTGCCGTGGCCCTGCTTCATCACAAGGGGGCATTCAGCGGGGAGGGGGGACCCCGGCGGACTTGGCTAAACAAACACCCAGGTCGCTCAGCCTCCCGAGCAACCCGCAGCCCAGCGACACGCGGGAGGCGAGGGAAGAAAAGCGGCGCGATGAGCCCACGGGCCAGCGGCCAGAAGTACCAGCCACCGCCGTTTGCAGGGAAACCCGAGGGGAGGACGCTGGGGGGGGCTGTGTCTCTTCTCGCCCCCCCCAAAAAGGCTCCTCCCGCCTCAGCTGTGACTCCCGCCGCTCGCCACCCACAGCCCGCGGGGGGGTCCCGATGTTGATCCCCGCGGGCTCCGTCCTGGGGGGGGTCCCCGCGCCGCGCCCCAGAACCTAGCCCCGAGCCAGAGACACGCCGCCCTCCCCGCACAGGGGACCCCCCCAGCCCGGAGCGGGACAGGCGGAGGAAGCCCCTTGTAGCCTGGGCTGGTTCTTACCTCCGGCGCCGCTCCCGGCCCAGGAGCTTCTGCCCGAGCTGCGGCTGCGTCTCGCTTCTACCTCCCCGGCTCAGCCGCGTCCCGCCCCGGCCCAGGCCCCCCCGGCCCCGCCCCCTTCCGAGCTACAAAACCGACCGGGAGTCGCGGGCCGCCGGAGTCCTTGTTTCTGCGGCTACAGCCTAACCGGGCTCCCCCCACAGGGCTGCTTGATTCCGGCGCGTCCCCCGAACCCGACCCTGCTCCACTTTGCAACCTGGGAACCTTTTCTCTGTTGAGGCGGCTGCTCATCAGCCTCAAGGACCCGCAAGAGTAGCAGCAGTGTTAGTCTGTATCCTCCAAAAGAGCAGGAGAACATTTGTTAGTCCCTAAAAGGTGCCACAAATACTCCTGTTCTTACTATGCAGACTGGGGCTCAGGCGATGGTGCTAAAACCAGCCGTGTTCCCGCTCAGCTCCTGAAGCCGGGGAGGGAGGTGGGTTTCAGACCCCAAGCTCCAGCCCCAGCCCAGAGGTCTGCAGGGCTCTTTTCAGCACCACCACCTCAGTCTCTCTTTGAAGAAATTGGAGGTTTTTTTAAGGCAGAGAGAGGTTTTGCCTGTTCTCCCTGCAACCCCTGTCCTCAGAAGAAACAGATCAGAGTAAAGGTAAGCTGGGAATTTAGCTTTAAATTCATCCTGAGAATTTCTCCCCACAAACAATGATCTCCCATGTGGTGCCGTGTCGAATGCTTTCTTGAAGTCCAGGTATATCAGATCTCCTCCATTTCCTTATGTAAAAAATCAATGACTTTCTCCAAGATGGAAATCAGGTTAGCCTGACACTGTGGTACCTACATGTTGCATCAAAACCCCTTTTTCTGTTTACCTCCATGAATTGAATTATTTTCCTTCATAGTTTGTTCCAAAATCTTCCCTACTACTCAGGTTAGACTAACAGGTCTGTAATTGCCCTAATCACTCTTTCCCCATTTCTTAAATATAGGTATGACATTATGTATTATTATTAAAAATCCTTTCTACCAGACTAGCAATCTCCTGAGTCTGTTCTTTCAGTATTCAGTATGGAAATCAGGGTGGATAAAAAACCNGAACGCGGGGGGTGTCTCTTCTCGCCCCCCCCCCCCTCCCCAAAAAGCCTCCTCCCGCCTCAGCTGTGACTCCCGCCGCTCGCCACCCACAGCCCGGGCGGGGGGGTCCCGATCCCGTCCCGATGTTGATCCCCGCGGGCTCCGTCCTGGGGGGGTCCCCGCGCCGCGCCCCAGAAACTAGCCCCGAGCCAGAGACACGCCGCCCTCCCCGCACAGGGGACCCCCCAGCCCGGAGCGGGACAGGCGGAGGAAGCCCCTTGTAGCCTGGGCTGGTTCTTACCTCCGGCGCCGCTCCCGGCCCAGGAGCTTCTGCCCGAGCTGCGGCTGCGTCTCGCTTCTACCTCCCCGGCTCAGCTGCGTCCCGCCCCGTCCTCCAGCCGGCCCCGCCCCGGCCCCGCACCCTTCCGAGCTACAAAACCGACCGGGAGTCGCGGGCTGCCGGAGTCCTTGTTTCTGCGGCTACAGCCTAACCGGGCTCCCCCCACAGGGCTGCTTGATTCCGGTGCGTCCCCCGAACCCGACCCTGCTCCACTTTGCAACCTGGGAACCTTTTCTCTGTCGAGGCGGCTGCTCATCAGCCTCAAGGACCCGCAAGAGTAGCAGCAGTGTTAGTCTGTATCCTCCAAAAGAGCAGGAGAACATTTGTTAGTCCCTAAAAGGTGCCACAAATACTCCTGTTCTTACTATGCAGACTGGGGCTCAGGCGATGGTGCTAAAACCAGCCGTGTTCCCGCTCAGCTCCTGAAGCCGGGGAGGGAGGTGGGTTTCAGACCCCAAGCTCCAGCCCCAGCCCAGAGGTCTGCAGGGCTCTTTTCAGCACCACCACCTCAGTCTCTCTTTGAAGAAATTGGAGGTTTTTTTAAGGCAGAGAGAGGTTTTGCCTGTTCTCCCTGCAACCCCTGTCCTCAGAAGAAACAGATCAGAGTAAAGGTAAGCTGGGAATTTAGCTTTAAATTCATCCTGAGAATTTCTCCCCACAAACAATGATCTCCCATGTGGTGCCGTGTCGAATGCTTTCTTGAAGTCCAGGTATATCAGATCTCCTCCATTTCCTTATGTAAAAAATCAATGACTTTCTCCAAGATGGAAATCAGGTTAGCCTGACACTGTGGTACCTACATGTTGCATCAAAACCCCTTTTTCTGTTTACCTCCATGAATTGAATTATTTTCCTTCATAGTTTGTTCCAAAATCTTCCCTACTACTCAGGTTAGACTAACAGGTCTGTAATTGCCCTAATCACTCTTTCCCCATTTCTTAAATATAGGTATGACATTATGTATTATTATTAAAAATCCTTTCTACCAGACTAGCAATCTCCTGAGTCTGTTCTTTCAGTATTCAGTATGGAAATCAGGGTGGATAAAAAACCATTTTTTTATTTTATTAATCAGATTTTTTTGATAAAATGCTTTTTGAGGAAAAAACCTATCAAATAATTTTAATTAAGATACATTATAGCTCAAAGATATCTAATCATGGAATAGGAATTATACATTCTAATTCTATAGTATGAGACAATATATTCATGTAATGTTTAAGAAAAGTTTTGTAAATGAGTTTCAATAGTTCATGGATTAGGGACCCAATTTTATGGGGTTCCACGGGCTTCTGTATAGGTTAACTGTTTTATCTACCCAATGGGACTCAGTGCTCAGTCTAGAAGATACCATCAGAGATGCTTAGTTTTGCAGTTCTCAAACTGTGGATTTATGTCTCCAGAGGTAACATGCTTGTTAACAGCAAAAATGGTTGGGCTTCTTTTTAAAGTTGGTTGTTGTTGTTTTTTTAAATATGTAATTTAACTATTTTAGTTAAAACAATTTAACAAAAGCAAATATGATTAAAAAAAATGTGAATGTTTAACTAAATTAAAAAACTCATATGCTTATTGTGTTAAAATATTATATGTTTGCTGTTGAAGAACAAAAATTCCAGAATACTTAACGTTGTTGTTTTAGTTAAATAAAACAATTTAAATGTCTGTCTGGTGATGTTCTCCTCCTAATACAGCATGGCAAGAAAATCCTCCAAATATCAATGAGTAACCTGTTGAATTGGAGATAGTTCACCTCCCAATGACTTCATAAATATCTGCTTCAATTACCTTTGGTAAATGAAATAACCAAACAATCATTCATTTTCTGATATAGCTGTAAAACTAATCTGAAAAGTTTTCAAAATAAATCACTTTAAAAATGTAGTGTGTACCTTCTACAAATGAAACCTACTGAGTTGTGAAAATCTCTGAATTGTGAAGAATATGTATTAAAGGTTATAACAACCAACAAGAATGCACTTTTATGTAGAAATCCATGATTAAATTGAGTCTTCCTAATGATTTAAATCATGATTTAAATCAAACCCATCCTGATGGAAATTATCAGGTCCTCCTGCTCTGAGCACATTAAACTCTCTACATTTTCCTTCCACCTCAGAGGTGGGAATTGCCACTGTAGTTCACTCCTTTCCAGCAGCCATCCTGCCTTCAGACCTATGTTCCAGCGTGGGGTCATCTCTTTTTGCTGGGCCAGTTGCTGCTAGACTCATAGCCCCATAGGGCTAGAGGGGACCACCAGGCTCCTCTAGTCTAACCCCCGCCAGGATGCAGGATCTGTTGGGTCTAACCCACCCCAGCCAGCTGGCTCCAGCCCCCTTTCCAGAACCTCTGGCAGAGGCATTTCCATGTCCTGCCGAGGCGCCTGTCCCAGTGCCCCGCTGCTCCCACCCTGAGCAAGAGTTTCCGGAGATTTCAGCTCCAGCTGCTGGGCTGCAGTTTGCACCCGTCGCCCCTTGTCCTGCCCTCCGGGGCGAGAGAACAACTTGCCTCCGTCTTCTCTGGGGCAGCCTGGGGGGGATTGGAAGCCGGTTGCCGCGGCCCCGCTTCATCTCCGCTTCCAAACTCCCAGAGTCAGACACACACACCCCCCGCCTGTAGTTGGATTGATAATCAGACAGCCGGGCATGGGGGGGAGGGGGGAGACCCCGGCGGACTTGGCTAAACAACCAACCAGGCCGATCGGCCTCCCGAGCAACCCGCGGCCCAGCGACCCGCCGGAGGCGAGGGAAGAAAAGCGGCGTGAAGCGATGAGCCCACGGGCCAGCGGCACCAGCCACCGCCGTTTGCAGGGAAACCCGAGGGGAGGGCGCTAGCGGGGGGGGCTGTGTCTCTTCTCCCCCCCTCCGGACTGCCCCCCCCACCCCAAAAAGCCTCCTCCCTCCTCAGCTGTGACTCCCTCCGCTCGCCACCCACAGCCCCGGGGGGGGGTCCCGATCCCGATCCCCGCGGGCTCCATGCTGGGGGGGGTGCGGCTGGGGTCCCACCGCGGCTAGCGGGCCCCGCCCCAGAAACTAGCCCCGAGCCAGAGAAAGGGGCTGGGGGGGGGGGGGNTAGACTCATAGCCCCATAGGGCTAGAGGGGACCACCAGGCTCCTCTAGTCTAACCCCCGCCAGGATGCAGGATCTGTTGGGTCTAACCCACCCCAGCCAGCTGGCTCCAGCCCCCTTTCCAGAACCTCTGGCAGAGGCATTTCCATGTCCTGCCGAGGCGCCTGTCCCAGTGCCCCGCTGCTCCCACCCTGAGCAAGAGTTTCCGGAGATTTCAGCTCCAGCTGCTGGGCTGCAGTTTGCACCCGTCGCCCCTTGTCCTGCCCTCCGGGGCGAGAGAACAACTTGCCTCCGTCTTCTCTGGGGCAGCCTGGGGGGGATTGGAAGCCGGTTGCCGCGGCCCCGCTTCATCTCCGCTTCCAAACTCCCAGAGTCAGACACACACACCCCCCGCCTGTAGTTGGATTGATAATCAGACAGCCGGGCATGGGGGGGAGGGGGGAGACCCCGGCGGACTTGGCTAAACAACCAACCAGGCCGATCGGCCTCCCGAGCAACCCGCGGCCCAGCGACCCGCCGGAGGCGAGGGAAGAAAAGCGGCGTGAAGCGATGAGCCCACGGGCCAGCGGCACCAGCCACCGCCGTTTGCAGGGAAACCCGAGGGGAGGGCGCTAGCGGGGGGGGCTGTGTCTCTTCTCCCCCCCTCCGGACTGCCCCCCCCACCCCAAAAAGCCTCCTCCCTCCTCAGCTGTGACTCCCTCCGCTCGCCACCCACAGCCCCGGGGGGGGGTCCCGATCCCGATCCCCGCGGGCTCCATGCTGGGGGGGGTGCGGCTGGGGTCCCACCGCGGCTAGCGGGCCCCGCCCCAGAAACTAGCCCCGAGCCAGAGAAAGGGGCTGGGGGGGGGGGGGGAGACCCCCCAGCCCGGAGTGGGACAGACGGAGGAAGCCCCTTGCAGCCTGGGCTGGTTCTTACCTCCGGCACCGCTCCCGGCAAAGTCCTCCCAGGAGCTTCTGCCCGAGCAGCGGCTTCTTGCTTCCGGCTGCCCCCGCCCTTCAGCCGGGCTCTCCCCAGCACCGGCCCCTTCAGCGCTACAAACCCAACGGGGAGTCGCGGCCACCGGACTCCCTGTTTCTGTGGCTACCGACAGCCCAAGCGGGCTCCACAGGCGGCGAGTTCTAGGGGCCCCTGGAGCCCAGGCTCCACCAATGTTCCTGAAGCTGGGCCCGGCTCCACCAGTGTCTGGGCCCCAGCCGGCCCCTGGGGCGCGCTCACCTCGGGGCAGCTCCCCCGCTCCCCACAAGCAGCTTCTCCGGAGTCGCTGTGTGCAGCCCCGCCCCCGCTGACCCGGCTCACAGCCCATTGGCCGGGAACCCCAGAGCTGCCAGCCCCACGCTGCTTTCAGAGAGAACAGCCGGCAGCACCGGACTCCTGCATTGCCTCCTTCCAGGCACCGCCCCCCGCAGCTCCCATTGGCCGGGAACAGGGAACCGCGGCCAGTGGGAGGTACCTGGAGGAGTGGCAAGAGCAGCACATGGACGCAACCCTGAGCCCCTCCCCGTCCCCCAGGGGCTGCAGGGACACGGTTCCAGCTGCTTCCTGGAAGGGAGCAGCGCGGGGGACAGGGCAGGCAAGGAGCCTGCCCTGGCCCCGGTGCGCGCTGCTGCCACCCCGGAGCCGCTCTAGGTAAACGGTGCCGGGCTGGAGCTCACTCCCTGAACCCCTCCTGCACCCCAACTCCTTGCCTGAGCCCCCTGCCGCACCCCTCCTGCACCCCAACCCCCTGCTGCACCCCTCCTGCACGCCCTGTCCTGAGCCCCCATCGCACCCTGCACACCTCTTGCACCCCCTGGGGGCACCGTTGGGTGGGGACTTCGGGAAGGGGTTTGAATGGGGCGGGGAAGGGGTGGGAAGAGGTGGGGCAGGGGCGGGGCCTAATGGATGGTGTGGGGGCGGGGCCAGAGGCAGCAAGGGGCGTGTCAGTGATGCGGCCCTTGGGTCAATGCACTAGTCCTCATGTGGCCCTCATGGTCATTTGAGTTTGAGACCCCTGATCTAAGCCCCAGGCAGAGAAAGACCAGCAGGAGTCTGTCACTGTCCCTGTCAGACAGACACAAGGACACAGCTGGGGGGTTGTGGGGACAGACAGACACAGCTGGGGGGTTGTTGGGACAGACACACACACAGACACAGCTGGGGGGTTGTGGGGATAGACAGACACAGCTGAGGGGTTGGGGGGGCACACAAACACACACACAGACACAGCTGGGGAGTTGTGGGGACAGACAGACACAGCTGGGGGGTTGTGGGGACACACAGACACAGCTGGGGGGTTGTGGGGACACACAGACACAGCTGGGGGGTTGTGGGGGCAGACAGACACACAGACACAGCCGGGGGGTTGTGGGGACACACAGACACAGCTGGGGGGTTATGGGGGCAGACAGACACAAGGACACAGTCGGGGGGTTGTGGGGACAGACAGACACAGCCCGGGGGTTGTGGAGACAGACAGACACACAGACACAGCCAGTAGCGGCGCCAGCTTTGCTGGCGCCCTAGGCGGCGGAAGGTCCCGCCCCCGAAATCCCGCCCCCAACAGCGGCGGCGGAAGCTCCCGCCCCCAAATTTTTACGGGCGGCGGGGGCGCAGGCGCCCCCAAAATAGCAGTGCCCTAGGCGACCGCCTAGGTCGCCTAATGGAAGCGCCGGCCCTGGAGACAGCCGGGGGGTTGTGGGGACACACAGACACAGCCGGGGGGATGTGGGGACAGACAGACACAAGGACACAGCCGGGGGGTTGTGGGGGCAGACAGACACACAGACACAGCTGGGGGGTTGTGGGGACACACAGACACAAGGACACAGCTGGGGGGTTGTGGGGACAGACAGACACAGCCGGTAATTTATTATTCTTCCTGTGTGATTTACCACTTTTAACAGGATGGTTAATTCACATTGGTACAGAGGGGCTTAAAATTACACCATCCTTGTAGCTTGGGAGGGAGGTGGGTTTCAGACCTCAAGCTCCAGCCCCAGCCCAAAGGTCTGCATGGCTATTTTCAGCACCACCACCTCAGTCTCTCTTTGAAGAAATTGGAATTTTTTTTAAGGCAGAGAGAGGTTTTGCCTGTTCTCCCTGCAACCCCTGTCCTCAAAAGAAACAGATTAGAGTCACAGTTATAAGGGTCTAACTCAGGATGCAGGGAAAAGAGGAACTGAGGTTGTACCAGCTGGAGTTCATCTGAAGGTGATTTCAGCTTAAAAACTCAGGCCTTTCACTCAGTTCAATATCAGCGTATGGGATTCAAATCTAGGGATTTCTTAATACAACTACTTTGTAACATCTAAGGAAAAGACGATCAGACTAGCATGTTCAGGGGTCCAAACTGACCCTGTAGGTACCACAGGCTGAACAACTAAAATTCCCAAACAATGAAAAACCTTTATATCTTGAGCGCTTAGGATGGTATAAGCTTCATGTGTGATGTTATTTGCAAGTGGGATCTAAAGAATCTCAATAAGTGAACTGAGTAAAAGTAAGCTGGGATTTTAGCTTTAAGTTCATCCTGAGAATTTCTCACCACAAACATACATAAGAGCAATAGCCATAAGGCTGAAGAATTACAGCCCTGCTGCATATGCATGAGCAAGTCTGCATATTCATGAGCCAAAGGTGCTACCACGACGATCCCGTGACGGTGTTGAGCCAATGAAAGAGTGATGGCTAGATCTAAATATCAGCTACTCAACCCCTGAATGAAAAAGGCAGGTCTTCCAGCTTCAGTAAGGCTATGTAAGGAAAAAATGTGTCTCTCTGAATTGAGATGCTAACTCAGCACTCTCTCTGCCCCACCCATTCATCTCTGTTTCTAAGCCTCCCCACAGTCCCTACCTGGGCTCTCTCTAGGACTCTCCCTTAGGCCCACTTCCTACCACCCATCTCAGCTCTGAGAAGCTACTTCGTTACACAAACCCCAATCCTGCAGAAGCTTACGCATGTGCTTAACTTCACTACCACCACCAGGCTCATTGAAGTGGGGCCGATTCACAGGAGTAAAGTGTTTGCAAGATCAAGGCCATAGGCTGTGTTTATGCATCACATAGGGCCCATTCTATCCCTGGTGTAACTGGAGATCACATCACAGTGAACTCAAATGTACCAGGGTGAACAAGTCTCAGGCAGCCCCAGCCTGGGTCACGACTCTCTCCTAGGAGCTTTGTTATCTTAGGCCTGGTCCACACTAGGGGCGGGGGTCGATATAAGATACGCAACTTCAGCTACAGGAATAGCGTAGCTGAAGTCGAAGTATCTTATTTCGACTTACCTCCCGTCCTCACGGCGCGGGATCGACGGCCGCAGCTCCCACGTCGACTCCGCTACTGCCGCTCGCCCTGGTGGAGTTCCGGAATTGATGGGAGCGCGTTCGGGGATCGATATATCGTGTCCAGACGAGACGCGATATATCGATCCCCGATATATCGATTGCTACCCGCCGATCCGGGCGGGTAATGTAGACGCAGCCTACATTGTAATGTAACCAGCGGTGCTAAGAAATGCCAGTCTGTAAAATAGAGGTGTTAATAGCTACCAAACTCTGCACCGGGGAGGGGCTTCACTGGCTGGTGTGAATAAAGAGTGGAAGTTTTTACATGACAGACTCGTGTTCTTAAATCACGTGTTTCCAAAATCCCACCAAAGTGTTTTCAACTCCTTCGGTGGCAGGTGCTAGAGAAGGCCGAAGGGTTGGTATTACCATTTCACCCATGTCTGCTGCCTGTTTCCAGCCACCTAGCAACAGATGGCCAAGGAGCGCTCCCCCTCTCCCTCAATTTCCACCACTGGGCGTTGTCTGTGGAACTTTTCCTGGCATTAGGCCCTTCAGTCTCCTTCTGGCCTATGGTTTTGGTGCTTCTCGTTCTAGGCTGCATGTGCACTGGTTTCTCTGCACGGTTGTGAGGGGTCCGAGAATACACTCAGTTTGAGCATAGGATTGTACACAAGACCCAGGATGCTGACGTAGTTTCTCTCTCACCCGTGAGGGTGCAGAGACTAGATGTGTAAATAGGCCTCAATTTTCCAAAGTGACTAGTGATTTTGGATGCCCAACTTGAGACACCCTGAAGGCAGCTGATTTTCTTAAATGAATGAGCACGCGGCCTCTGAAAATCAGGCCCCTTTTAAGGCAAGTACCCAAAATCACTAGAGTCGCTTTGGAAAATGTGGTCCATAGTCTGCAAGTTTTACGGTTCTTTTCCTAGTCAAATAAACAAATACAATTCCGGTGAATCTCTAACAGGCCACGTTTCTACATCCCAGCCGGGCAGCGCAAAACAGAGCCCTCTGAAGCTCCATTATTTATTTAATAAGGCTCAACCAAATCACCCGCTGACTTGTCCCTCCCACTCCCAGACAGTTCTCTGAACTGGAAATCCAGCAGGCAGGTTCTGCAAAAGGGTCCAGCGTGGGGGGAATGAGATTCTGCCCCCCATTCTAACGCGTTGTTTTAAGAAAGGTTCAGCATATGGAAAGAGGGTAGTGCTGAGTGTAATGATCCTTGGAGAGCTGAATGGCACGTTGTGTCAATGCCCTTCATGCCCGGAGATGCTGAGCCCCATCGATTGAGCAGTCATGCAGCCCCTTGTAGTATTGTGCTTTGTTGAATGAGGCATTTTTCTTTCAGCGGGCAATAGAGTCCCCCATGGTACCCCAAAGGGATATGTAGACGGTTGGACTCACTGTTGGAGGGCCCCCTTGTGGCTGGGTGTGGTGTACTGTGCCCCCTGCTGACAGTCACTCGGGTCCTGTGCTGGTCACCTGACCCTCTGGCCAGGTCACGTTTTACCTCAGAAGGGATGGGATTAACAATATCCTTCTAAGAGGTCTTTGGCCCCGAACTCTGGCTCCTGTGGTCCTCACAGCTTTCTCTCAGGACTCAGTTGTCGTTACCCCCTTCTCAGGGGCTTCACCCCCCTTTACCAGTGGTTCGTAGGGGAACCTAGGCCCACCCTTTACACTGGGCTCCAACCCAGCGACCCAAGCCAGGCAGTCAAGGTTCACTCGGGCAGCCACCTCCCTGGACTTTTTCCCTATTGGAGCCTGTCAGCAGCTCTCACACAGCCTCTAAAGTTCACCCTTCTGTCTAGGCCAGCATTTGCCATACTCCCCCCGGAATCTCCCAATAAATCCCAAACAAAAAAATATAAACAGAAACCCACTTCTGCCCTCCTTGGGTGGACAGGTATGTGCCTACATATGCACACCCTCTGCCCCAGACTTCCCGCCTTTATGGCAATCACTCAGCAACTCTCCCAGCTGAGAGTCATCTTTAATTAGGCCTGGTTCACCCTCCAGCGTCAGCCGGTCAGGTTAATGGGCCCTTTAAAAAGTGAGGATGGGAGTACATACCCCATCACAGGAAAGAAGTGAGGTTTTCTGGGTTTGTTGGGTGAGAAACCATTACCTTAACTGCGCATTCCCTGATTTGTATCATGTTTAAGACTTTTATTGTAATTTTGGTATCCTTTGGCGAGAGATGTGGGAAGTGTTAGCTGAGCATTTCCTGAGTTCTGTTGTTTGAGGTTTGGGGTTTCTGGCAGGGTACAGGGAGCAGAAGCTCCTGCATTACAGCAGCAGCTTTAACTTCTACTTTGCAAACCTTTTTGTAGGGTGAATGAAGGAAAGAATGATTGTTAAGACTGAGAGGGGGCTTGATTAATCTTTGATAAGCTAACAGATTGAGCGCTAAGTCTCCCACTCTAAGGTCTGGTTTACATTACAGACCTATATTGGTATAACAACCTCGCTCAGGGTGTGAAAAAGCCACCCCTGAGAACTGTAGCCCTGAGGGCAGGGTGCAAAGAAAGGGGCTGCGTGGGAAAAGGCCCAGGGAATAGCAGCAGCGAGTGGAAGCAGCAGCACCTGCCTGCTGTTTATAGGGTCCCTGGGTTGGGACCCAGAGTAGTGGGTGGGCCTGAGTACATTTCCCAGAGCTGAAGAAGAGCTCGGTGTGGCTCAAAAGCTCGTCTCTCTCTCACCAAATGAAGTTGTTCCAATAAAAGATATTACCTCCCCCAACTTGTCTAATGACTCATCTGGCTGTCATGTGTCAACACTGTGAACCACAGAAAGTTCAGCTTTAGAAGAAAGAGACAAGTAACTTCCTGAGAATTAGATAGTTTAAAGCCAGTGTCTTTCATAGAATATCAGGGTTGGAAGCGACCTCAGGAGGTATCTAGTCCAATCCCCTGCTCAAAGCAGGGCCAACCCCAACTAAATCAGCCCAGCCAGGGCTTTGTCAGACTGGGCCTTAAAAACCTCGAAGGATGGAGATTCCACCACCTCCCTAGGTAACCCATTCCAGTGCTTCACCACCCTCCTAGTGAAATAGTGTTTCCTAATATCCAATCTAAACCTCCCCCACTGCAACTTGAGACCATTGCTCCTTGTTCTGTCATCTGCTACCACTGAGAACAGCCGAGCTCCATCCTCTTTGCAACCCCCTTTCAGGTAGTTGAAGGCTGCTATCAAATCCCCCCTCACTCATCTCTTCTGCAGACTAAACAAGCCCAGTTCCCTCAGCCTCTCCTCATAAGTCATGTGCCCCAGCCCCCTAATCATTTTTGGTGCCCTCCGCTGGACTCTCTCCAATTTGTCCACATCCTTTTCTGTAGTGGGGGGCCCAAAACTGGACGCAGTAATCCAGATGTGGCCCACCAGAGCTGAATAGAGGGGAATAATCACTTCCCTCAATCTGCTGGCAATGCTCCGACTAATGTAGCCCAATATGCCGTTACCCTTCTTGGCAACAAGGGCATGCTATTGACTCATATCCAGCTTCTCATCCACCGTAATCCCCAAGTCCTTTTTTGCAGAACTGCCACTTAGCCAGTCGGTCCCCACCCTGTAGCAGTGCTTGGGATTCTTCCATCCTAAGTGCAGGATTCTGCACTTGTCCTTGTTGAACCTCATCAGATTTCTTTTGGCCCAATCCTCCAATTTGTCTAGGTCTCTATCCCTACCCTCCAGCATATCTACCGCTCCCCCCATTTTAGTGTCATCCGCGAACTTGCTGAGGGTGCAATTAATCCCATCATCCAGATCATTAATGAAGATGTTGAACAAAACCGGCCCCAGGACCAACTCCTGGGGCACTCCGCTTGATACCGGCTGCCAACTAGACATGGAGCCATTGATCACTACCCATTGAGCCCGACAATCTAGCCAGCTTTCTATCCACCTTATAGTCCAATTCATTCAATCCATACTTTTTTAATTTGCTGGCAAGAATACTGTGGGAGACCGTATCAAAAGCTTTACTAAAGTCAAGGTATATCGCATCCACCGCTTTCCCCATATCCACAGAGCCAGTTATGTCATCATAGAAGGCAATTGGGTTGGTCAGGCATGACTTGCCCTTGGTGAATCCATATTGACTGTTCCTGATCACCTTCCTCTCCTCCAAGTGCTTCAAAATGGATTCCGTGAGGACCTGCTCCATGATTTTTCCAGGAACTGAGGTGAGGCTGACCAGTCTGTAGTTCCTGGATTCTCCTTCTTCCCTTTTTTTAAAGATGGGCACTATATTTGCCTTTTTCCAATTGTCTGGGACCTCCCCCAATTGCCATGAATTTTCAAAGATAATGGCCAATGGCTCTGCAATCACATCAGTCAATTCCCTTACACCCTTGGATGCACTGCATCCAGCCCCATGGACTTGTGCATGTCCAGCTTTTCTAAATAGTCCTTAACCTTAACCTGTTCTTTCACCACTGAGGGCTGCTCACCTCCTCCCCATACTGTCCTGTCCAGTGCAGCAGTCTGGGAGCTGCCCTTGTCTGGGAAGACCAAGGCAAAAAAAGCATTGAGGACTTCAGCTTTTTCCACATCATCTGTCACTAGGTTGCCTCCCCCATTCAGTAAGGGTCTCACACTTTCCCTGACCATCTTGTTCCTAAAATACCTGTAGAAACCCTTTTTGTTACCCTTCACATCCCCTGATAGCTGCAACTCCAATTGTGCTTTGGCCTTCCTGATTCCACCCCGGCATGCTCGAGCAATATTTTTATACTCCTCCCTAGTCATCTGTCCAAGTTTCCACTTCTTGTAAGCTTCCTTTTTGTGTTTAAGCTCACCGAAGATTTCACTGAGAAGCCAAGCTGGTCGCCTGCCATATATGCTATTCTTTCTGCACATCGGGATGGTTTGTTCCTGTGCCCTCAATAAGGCTTTTTTAAAATACAGCCAGCTCTCCTGGACTCCTTTCCCCCTCATTTTAGCCTCCCAGGGGATCCTGCCCATCTGTTCCCTGAGGGAGTCAAAGTCTGCTTTTCTGAAGTCCAGCAGGGTTCATATTCTGCTGCTCTCCTTTCTTCCTTTTGTCAGGATCCTGAACTCGACCATCTCATGGTCCCTGCTGCCCAGGTTGCCACCCACTTCTACTTCCCCTACCAACTCTTCCCTGTTTGTGAGCAGCAGGTCAAGAGGAGAACGGCCCCTAGTTAGTTCCTCCAGCACTTGCACCAGGAAGTTATTCCCAACACTCTCCAAAAACTTCCTGGATTGTCTGTGCACGGCTGTATTGGTCTCCCAGCAGATGTCAGGGTGATTGAAGTCTCCCATGAGAACCAGCGCCTGTGATCTGGAAACTTCTGTTAGTTATCCGAAGAAAGACTCGTCTACCTCCTCCTCCTGGTCTGGTGGTCTATAGCAGATGCCCACCACAACATCACCCTTGTTGCTCTCGCCTCTAAACTTAACCCAAAGACTCTCAACAGGCTTTTCTCCAGTTTCATACTGGAGCTCTGAGCAATCATACTGCTCCCTTACATATAGTGCAACTCCTCCACCTTTTCTCCCCCGCCTGTCCTTCCTGAACAGTTTATCCCCATCCATGACAGTGCTCCAGTCATATGAGTTACCCCACCAAGTCTCGGTTATTCCAATCACCATCATAGTTCCTTGACTGTGCCAGGACTTCCAGTTCTTCCTGCTTGTTTCCCAGGCTTCTTGCGTTCGTGTACAGGCACCTATGATAACTAGCCGATTGCCCTACTTTCTCAGTGTGAATCAGGAGGCCTCCCCTGTTGCAGCCTCCTCCTTGTGTTTCCTCCCGGTATCCCACTTCCGCATTTACCTCCGGGCTTAGATCATCATCCCCTGGCGAACCTAGTTTAAAGCCCTCCTCACTAGGTTAGCCAGCCTGCCTGCAAAGATGCTCTTCCCTCTCTTTGTTAGGTGGATTCCATCTTTTCCTAGCAATCCTTCTCCCTGGAACAACATCCCATGGTCGAAGAATCCAAAGCCCTCTCTCCGACACCACCTGCGTAACCACGCATTTACCTCCACTATTTGATGGTCCCTACCTGGGCCTTTTCCTTCAACAGGAAGGATGGACAAGAACACAACTTGCACCTTAAACTCCTTTATCCATCTTCCCAGAGCCACATAGTCTGCAGTGACCCGCTCAAGGTCATTCTTGGTTCATTTTTAAACCCGTCCTAACCACTAAGCCATTTTTCTGTGGTCTCATTTGAGATTTACAATAGACACGTCATTCCTCACAAAGATGTCTAACCTGGTGTCAAATGTCTTTCATTAATGCTAGCTGTCAAATGTGAGTGGAAGTGATCTGTGTGGTTACAAATGTAATCCAATTTTAGTGTACAATAAATATATTAACTACACCAATGAGCTTATGAAAGTCAGTAAACCACACACTTCATACTGAAATTAAAAGAGATCTGTGTTCTAGTAACTCAGGAAATGATTACAGTATAAAGGAAATCACACACCAGTAAATCACTGATTTTCTTTTCATGGCAAATGATAGCTTGGTCAGGGCTGAGGGGTTCGATTGAGAGTGGGGGGGGGGGCTAATGTATTGAGGATCTAAATTATTAGAATAAATCAAAATAGGAAACATGCAGACTCTTAAATACAACGTACATCTCTGCATACAGACCCGAAGTTCAACTCTCAGGACTATTCCCCCTCCTCCCATTAACAGAACAAATGGACAAATGCTCACAAATTAAAAGCTGACAACATCACAGAGCATGAGTGGAGGTGAGGCTGGATTAAGGTAATACTATCCTACTTTCCATAAGAAGAAACTGATATTAAGTCTGACAATGGCCTTGTCTGCACTAGGAAATTCACCCAGTGCTAACGTTGGCTAAGTTCCCCACCAGAACTACCACCATGGTATCAGGTGGTCCTGATGTAGACAAGGTGCTACCAGCCTCTGTCATCATCAAGTTTAAAGATATGTCTACACAGCAAAAGCTGCGCATGTGCCAGTCTCTCCAGGCTAACTTGCACCCAGCTAGCGCGGGGAGCAATAGAAGCGAAGGCAGCACAGCACAGGCCTCAGAATGGGCTAGCAGGCCAAGTGTGCACCCAAAGTCCCTACCAGACTTGCACGGTGCTGTCTTCACTGCTATTGTTCCCTGGGCTAGCTGGAGTCAAGCTACCTCAGGTAGGCTGACCTGTGCACAGCTTTTGCTGTGTAGACACACCCTAAGTGACAGTGCTTAAAAAGACAAGCCACGTATTTTTCTCTCCTTGTTGATGAAACTAAAGATGCATCATAAAAGAACAGCTCTGGCTCTTTTTATGCTACCATTGAAAATGACTCATGCCGGAAAGAGCGCTGGGCTGCTGCCACGTGGAAAATCTAAATGCTGAATCTGTTTCAAAAATGGTTATTGAAGAACTACAGCATTTGAAGCATGTTATTACTTACATTGTTGCCCAGTGCTATGAATATTGTGCACACATACAAAATGGGAAATGACTGCCTAGGAAGGAGCACTGCGGAAAGGGATGTGGGGGTCATAATGCATCACAAGCTAAATATGAGTCAGTGTAACACTTGCAAAAAAAGCAAACCTCATTCTGGGAGGTATTAGCAGGAGAGCTGTAAGCAAGACACAAGAAGTAATTCTTCTGCTCTACACCGCACTGATACGGCCTCAACTGGAGTATTGTGTCCAGTTCTGGGAGCCACATTTCAGGAAGGATGTGAACAAATTGGAGAAAGTCCAGAGAAGAGCAACAAAAATGATTAAAGGCCTAGAAAACATGACTAAAGGAACTGGGTTTGTTTAGTCTGGGGAAGAGAAGACTGAGCTGGGAAATAACAGTTTTCAAGTACATAAAAGGTTGTTACAAGGAGGAGGGAGAAAAATTGATCTTAGTCTCTGAGGATAGGACAAGAAGCAATGGGTTTAAATTGCAGCAAGGGCAGTTTAGGTTGGACATTAGGAAAAACTTCCTAACTGTCAGGGTGGTTAGGCACTGGAATAAATTGCCTTCGGAAGTTGTGGAATCTTCATCATTGGAGATTTTTAAGAGCAGGTTAGACAAACACCTGTCAGGGATGGTCTAGAACAGGGGTCAGCAATTTAAGGTTTCGCGTGCCAGTCATACATTTTAACGTTTTTAGAAGGTCTCTTTCTATAAGTCTATAATCTATAACTAAACTATTGTTGTATGTAAAGTAAAGAAAGTTTTAAAAATGTTTAAGAAGCTTCACTTAAAATTAAATTAAAATGAAGAGCCCCCAGGACCGGTGACCAGGACCCGGGCAGTGTGAGTGCCACTGAAAATGAGCTCACGTGCCTGCCTTCGGCACACGTGCCATAGGTTGCCTACCCCTGATCTAGATAATACTTAGTCCTGCCATGAGTGCAGGGGACTGGACTAGATGACCTCCTGAGGTCCCTTCCAGTCCTACACTTCTATCGTTCTGTGGTGATTCTGTGCTGAGAGGGCATTTACCAGGAGTACACAAGCTCGCATTCAGGAAAGGATTACACATGCCATTTATGTGCACTGCCATGCTCACAGGCTTAGTCACTGCAGACACATGTTCCAGCATCACCCAGTGCCAGGAAGTCGTTGCATTTGCTCAGGAACTGTACGTCTTCTTCAGCAGTAGTCACAAGCACCAGGAACTGTTTGTTACGGCACAGCAGGAGCTAGGTCAGAAGGTACTTGAGCTAGGTAGATAATGTGAAACTCGCTGGTTGTGCCGGCATGACTCCCTCCGCAAACTGCATGTAAGATACCGCACGGTAGTGGAAACACGGGAAGCCACTTCAGTTCAGAAGACTGACTGATCATCAACTAGCAAAGGGCTTGATGGGCAGCCTAAAGAGCTATTCCTTCCTGTTGAGGCGCTTGGTTTTGGAAAGAATGTTCACGATTTTGAACAATGCTTCAGAAGAACTGCAAAATGAAAACCTGAATTTATCGAGTGCCATGGAATTAGTAGCAAGCAATGCTGCTGCTCTTCAAGAAATGAGACCATCTGAAAGCAAATGGAAGGAGCTATGTGAGGAAGCTAAAATAATGACCAAGGAACTTGAAATTGCAGAGCAATACAAAAAAGGCAAGAAAACCTCACAAAATCTCCTCCAAGCTGGCCTTGTTTTTTGGTTCTAGTACACTGGGTCAGTCATCTACACAGGATGTTCCCAAGAGCGCTCAAGAATCTATAAAATCGGATTTCTACTGTCCCGTTCGGGACAGAATTCTTGTAGCGCTTGATAGGCGATTCACCGCCAACTCCAGTTGGCTTTCTGCACTTACTGCTTGTGATCCAAAGAATGAACATGTTCTTGATGATGAGAAACTGGAAATAACTGCAGATCACTATGGATCAATGGGTACCAATTTTGGCAATGTGGATGCAGAAGTCAAAGTTGCCAAGAAGCACATTGCACCAAAAAATTGACTTCAATTTTTGACTTCTGGAACGTTCTCAATGACTTACTAAGGGGTTCCCAGTCTTTGCTGTCTATTGTAGATGTTGTGTTGAGCCTTCCAGTTTCCACAGCACCAAAGGAGAGGTACCTCTCTGTGCTCAAGAGAGTAAAGGACTATGTACGATCCACAATGGGAGAAGGGCATTTAAATAACTTGGCAATTTTAGCCTGTGAATGTGAAGCTTCAAAACACCTGGATATCAGGCCATTGGATCTACTGCATTTCCTTTGTCTAAAACATCAGTTATCTTCTCAAAGAAAGAGATCAGTTTGGTCTGGCATGATCAACCTTTTGTAAAACCATATTGCATTTTATTCCAGTGACTCTGAAAAAGATATGGAGATCATGGTGGAAAATCAGTTGAACATGAGCTCCCAGCGTGATGGGGTGACTAAAAGAGCTCATGTGATCCTGGGATGCATAAACGGGGAATCTCGAGTAGGAGTGGAAATTATTTTACCTCTATATTTGGCACTAATGCAACTGCTGGTTGTCCAGTTCTGGTGCCCACAATTCAAGATAGATGTAGATAAATTGGAGAAGGGTCAGAGAAGAGTCACAAGAATGATTCAAGGATGAGAAAACCTGCATTATAGTGAAAGACTCAAGGAGCTCAATCTATTTAGCTTAACAAAGAGAAGGACAAGGGATGACTTGTTTACAGTCTATAAGTACCTACATGGGGAACAAATATTTAATAATGGGCTCTTCAATCTAGCAGACAAAGGTCTAACACAACCCAATGGCTGGAAGTTGAAGCTAGACAAATTCAGACTGGAAATAAGGTGTAAATTTTTAACAGTGAGAGTAACTGAACATTGGAACAATTTACCAAGGATCATGGTGGATTCTCCATCACTGACAATTTTTTCAATCAAGACGGGATGTTTTTCTAGATCTGCTCTAGGAATTATTTGAGGGAAGTTCTCTGGCCTGTGTTATAGATGATCACAATGGTCCCTTCTGGCCTTGGAATCTACGAATCTATGAAAAACCTTCCTCCTACTAATTAGCCCCTTCTTCAGTTAACTGTCTCAACAGTGCTGAGGTTGGATTTAAGGTTTTGTGCTCTGATGGGATTTGGATACGGTTGTGTTGATGTCGGGGTGGCTTCTGAGACCTTCTCTGCTCGGTTCACAAGAACTCAGCTCAACTCTGAACTCATTCCTGAGGTTTCCTTATTGGTATACAATCAAACTACCCTTGAGTTGATCAGGTTCAAGCATAGAGGATGGGTACAGGGTATACCACACATCCAACGTACATAATCATGAGTCAGCTTATATACACACTTATACATAATACTACTGGTTAACACATCATATCACACACTTAATGATTGGTCTACTAATTTTTGTAGACAGCCCCGTCTAGATCATGAGCTGTTCACGTGTTGCAGCCACATGCCCCGGTCACGTCCCCTCTGCACATGCTCAGCCACAGCTGCAAGCTATCCCACTTACCATCCTACGATCTCTTTTCTACTAGCTGCACCTCTTACATAGTTGCCAGGCTACTGGAGAGTCCGGCTTTGGCCATTGTTTCATGTTCCATGCTCGGACCAGACCTCCAGCTGAGTGTTCTATTTGGAAATGCAAACGATTGCCCTCAAGAGGCCTGGGATGTGGCACTGCCAGCTGTAAGAGCAACATGTGTAAACCGAACTCGCTGGACGATGGAGCTGGATACGTTTCTGAATGGGATCACATGACGGGGTTGCCTACAGCAGCAGCAGACTGGCTCGGTGACCCAGGCCGTCCCTTCCAGTCCTACGCCAGGGATGGAGGAGACTTCTCCTGAAACCGGCAATTTTTCCTTTGAACCCTAACAGGACTGTCCCCACTCTTGGGATGCCGCTGCACACCCCACAACTGCAGGAATACTTTGGCAAGCTCTGACCACAGGGGAGCCCTGGTACTATCCAGGAAAGGCTGTGTAAGGGGATGTGGCTTCCCGGGCACTCTCAGTTCCCTCCACAATGAGTTGCTATCACCAGCCCCAAGATACAAACCGACAGGCACGTGATTCTCTCCAGTGCCACACCTCAGACAGTCCCATATGCTGCACTCCCTGGTGCAGAAGCACATCTGGCTCCATTTATCCTATTGCCCAGTGTTTCCTCCAGCAGTACGAACTATCCTCTCTAGTTCTGTCTGTGCTTTGTGAGAAAGTGGGACACGGACACGTGTCAAAGTCCACTCGGCCTGACGAAGATGCTAGGAAGACCAGAGTTGCTGAGATGCACAAAAGCTTCCCATCTACTTTCTGTACCATTCCTTGTATTCTATACGTCTGTCACGTCCCCTCTTATTCATAGACTCATAGAATCATAGAACTTAAGATCAGAAGGGACCAGTATGATCATCTAGTCTGACCTCCCGCATGATGCAGGCCACAAAAGCTGACCCACCCACTCCTGAAATAATTCTCACCCTTGACTCAGCTGTTGAAGTCCCCAAATCTTGATTTAAAGACTTCAAGTAGCAGATAATCCTCCAGCAAGCGACCCCTGCCCCATGCTGCGGAGGAAGGCGAAAAACCTCCAGGGCCTCTGCCAATCTACCCTGGAGGAAAATTCCTTCCTGACCCCAAATATGGCGATCAGCTGAACCCCGAGCATGCGGGCAAGACTCTCCAGCCTTTCACCTCCTTTCGAATGCCATAGTCCCAGTCCTTTCAATCTCCGCTCGTAGGAGCGTGTGTCCAGGCCCTTGATCACTCACTGCCCTTCTCAGAACCGCCAGTTCTGCAATATCCTTTCTGAGACGGGCCAGCTAGCACTGCAGCCGGCAGCCGGGGGAGGCGGATTATGTTTGTTTTCGGTAGTATTCTCCATCCCATTCTGTCAGTGGCCCTGGAACACTTTTTATAGTGGGGGGGGCGGAAAGCCAGCTAACGAAACTGTAAACCAGGGGTAGGCAACCTATGGCACGGGTGCCGAAGGCGGCACACGAGCTGATTTTCAGCGGCACTCACACTGCCCAGGTCCTGGCCACTGGTCCGGGGGGCTATGCATTTTAATTTAATTTTAAATGAAGCTTCTTAAACATTTTAAAAATCTTATTTACTTTACATGCAACAATAGTTTAGTTATATATTATAGACTTATAGAAAGAGACCTTCTAAAAATGTTAAAATGTATGACTGGCACGCGAAACCTTAAATTAGAGTGAATATATGAAGACTCGGCACACCACTTCCGAAAGGTTGCCGACCCCTGCTGTAAACCGTGTGCGTGTCCAAAAGCAACGTGAAAAGTGCACTTCCTGCTCGCACCACACGAGTGCAGCACAGCTCCAGGATTCACGGAACAATGCTAGCTTCGTCCTGACAGCACCAGCAAACTTTTCACAGTGAAACTTGGGGGTGCATCTGTACCCGCCGCACCCCTAGTTCCTGCGCCTGTGCATCCATACGCATCCCAACATCTCGATTGCTTTTCCGACCACAGCTGCCCACTGAGCAGTCTGCAGCCACGCCAAGGTCCCGTCCTTAATGGATACAGTTAATTTAGAGCCCTGCAATGTGTACAAGTAATTTTAATCTTTTCCCTCCAATGTGCAATGCTTTGTGTTTTTCAACACTGAATTTCGTCGTGTTGCCCATTTTCGGGCTTGGTTAGGTCTCTCTGAAGTTCCTCACAGAGCTCTCTGGCCCTGGCTAATCTAACTAATTGTTTGACAATGTAGGATACGCATAAAATTGAAGAATTAAGGTTGAGTAAGGAAATATGTGTGTGTTGTAAAGAAAGCCCCTGACTAGCAAGCAGAAGGAAGGCCTTGAAAATAATGAGTTATGAGGCCAGAAGGAACGAAGTAGGGAGGATGTCTGGTTCAAAGAATAACTAATGAAATGAGGGGAGGTTTCTAAAAAGGCCTCTGACCGATAACGGTGACGGCAGATAGTTTTCAACAAGACAAAAAGAATCTCTCTTAAAAGGAGCCAACATGGACCTTCCCACCCACATATCACAGTTCTCTCCAGTGCTTAATTTGTAATGAAAGTGGTATCAGGGCTCAAGCAATTTTTTTACATTCATAACTGATGCAGCAAGTCCAGAGGCACCGGGGCTAGGGACTGCCAGGCCCGGAGGTGCCGGGCTAGGGACTGCCAGGCCCAGAGGTGCCGGGGCTAGGGACTGCCAGGCCCGGAGGTGCCGGGGCTCTGAACTCCCAGGCCCAGAGGTGCCGGGGCTAGGGACTGCCAGGCCCGGACGCGCCGGGGCTCTGAACTGCCAGGCCCGGAGGTGCCGGGGCTAGGGACTGCCAGGCCCGGAGGTGCCGGGGCTCTGAACTGCCAGGCCCGGAGGTGCCGGGCTAGGGACTGCCAAGCCCAGAGGTGCCGGGGCTCTGGACTGCCAGGCCCGGAGGTGCCGGGGCTAGGAACTGCGAGGCCCGGAGGTGCCGGGGCTCTGAACTGCCAGGCCCGGAGGCGCCGGGGCTAGGGACTGCCAGGCCCGGAGGTGCCGGGGCTAGGGACTGCCAGGCCCGGAGGCGCCGGGGCTCTGAACTGCCAGGCCCGGAGGTGCTGGGGCTAGGGACTGCCAGGCCCGGAGGTGCCGGGGCTCTGAACTGCCAGGCCCGGAGGTGCCGGGGCTAGGGACTGCCAGGCCTGGAGACGCCGGGGCTCTGAACTGCCAGGCCTGGAGGTGCTGGGGCTAGGGACTGCCAGGCCCGGAGGTGCCGGGGCTAGGGACTGCCAGGCCCAGAGGTGCCGGGGCTCGGGACTGCCAGGCCCGGAGGCGCCGGGGCTCTGAACTGCCAGGCCCGGAGGTGCCGGGGCTCTGAACTGCCAGGCCCAGAGGTGCCGGGGCTCTGAACTGCCAGGCCCAAAGGTGCCGGGGTTAGGGACTGCCAGGCCTGGAGGCGCCGGTGCTCAGCCCTGGCCCAAATTAAGCCCTGGTTATCTCCAGTATGAACCCAGGTGCAACAAAAAAGCAGCTGGTCAGGAGGAAGGAGGGGAAGAGATAAGGAGGAAAGGGCTTGGGGAGAAAGGAGGCTGTGAATCTTATCTGGATTAAGACTGGAAATCAGGGTGAAGTGTTGTTGCCTGTCTCTCTGCGGTCAGACAACGAACTTCCAACAGTGTCTCCAACCGGTTTTTCGCAGAAGTCAGTAACTGGCAATGACATCACTTGTTTGGTACAGGTAAACTCTTAAAAGGTTCATTGCTAATCCCTGACCACGTTGGGTCAATACGGGTCTAAGCACCCCTGGGTTTAGCCCGTTTGTAAGTATCTTGATCAAATGCTTATCAACGTTTTGTTACCGTTTGGCTGGAATAGATTGCTTATTAATAGGGCCCTTCACTTTCAGTTTTTCTTTTATTGAATTTTTCCTGGGAATTTACCAGGGTTTATTACCACCACAACAAAAACAGGTGAAAATAGTGCAAAAAAACTATAAATAATTTTTCTGGGGAAATATCGGGGTTTATTTTGGTGGATGGAAAGACGGGGGGGGGAAAGTATTCAGTAGATTAATGCTTTGAATTCCGTTTATCAGTGTGCTTTGCTCAGAACTAAAACAGAACTCAAAACAGAAAGCCCTCTCTGAGTTTAAGAACACACAATACATCTCTAATCCTCAAACAAAACTCTTCATGTGAAAAAACAGTTTACTGTTGTAGACTTGGAACTATTAGCCTATAACTATTTACATTGAATAATTGGGCCCCACCATTTGCAGCACATACACTCAACTTCATCCTTTTCTCCTGTTTTTGTTTTTTGAAAACTTTCGAATACTTCCTTGTGTTGTGAACCATATTCTGATACGGATTTTCGTTTTCTTCCCATTTTAGTGTGCGTCAAATCTGTAAACTGTTATCTGCTAACAGCTTGACATGTTTACGTGGTGGGCGTGAGATTCATCAGCATGTTCAGATACACTCAAGCTCTGGAGTGCGGGCGCGTGCCTGTCTGTTTGTTGTGTGTATCTTCTAGATTAATACATATCCTTCCTTCCACAGGCAGCTTTGCATACACACAGACTAATGTATTCTCGTAATACAGATATCTCATGGAATATATTGTATTTTCCTAATACAAGTTATTTTGTATATATTTGAATGTTACAAAAGTAGGGTGGAAATCAGAAAAAATGGAATAATGCTTTTTGTAAAACCTGGGCAATTTTCACTAAAAATCAGTTTAAACTGAAAATGAAGGGGCTTACTTATTAGTTAGGCTTTCCAGGCATGATTAGAGCAATTCTGTAAGTCCCATTTGGCCGTTGGATTTAATAAAGGAATTTCTGACTAGATCAGGGTTTGGGGGTTTCCTATATTAATAATTTCAAGTATTTTTAATAATTTCAACAGTCACCTGCCAATTTGGCTACCTCACTCCTCACCCCCCGTTCCAGATAATTAATAAATACATTAAACACCATGGGACCGAGTACAGGACCTTGAGTTACCCCCCCATTAACCTTCTGCCCTGACTGAAACCCACCATTTAATGCTACTGCTCCCCTCCTCCACCCAGCACCCAGAACCCCATTGTAGGTACGTGCAGAGCTGCCATGGGATGCCCACTCCAGATGGTCACCCATCTGGCCTCAAGGGGAGATGACTGATTTGGGAGACCAGACCCACGGTCTCTGTTCAACTAGTCCAGGGAGGTGAATCCTGCCGGAGAGCAGAGCCCTGTGACCCGAGCCAAACTCAGCGGGACCCGGCTACAAGTGTTGGGTTCAGGTCAGGTCTAAAAACCACCCGAAACTGTCGGGTGAGGGTGGGGTCAGCTCTGATCGCCCACCCCGGCCGGTGGAGTCAGGGTGACGGTGACGGCCGCGTGCCCCGCTCCTGCCAACTCAACCTTGTGATGAGTGTCACCAGACTGCGCCAACGCCCCAGAGAGATCATGCAGCAGGGTGTGTGTGTGCGTGCGGGGNCTAAAAACCACCCGAAACTGTCGGGTGGAGGGTGGAGGGTGGGGTCAGCTCTGATCACCCACCCCGGCCGCGTGCCCCGCTCCTGCCAACTCAACCTTGTGATGAGTGTCACCAGACTGCGCCAACGCCCCAGAGAGATCATGCAGCAGGGTGTGTGTGTGCGTGCGGGGCGGGGGCATGGATGTCAGTGCAGAAGTGGAGTTCTGGGGTGGGGGCACCAAGAACACATTGGTGTAAGGATCTAGGACCTGGGGCGGTGGGGCCCTGGGTCTCTGATGCTCTCTCGTCATCACCAAGGGAGCCGGGGAAGCAGCATCTCGCTAGTCCTGGGGGGTCAGTTGCAACGGGAAGTCCTCTCAGAGCACCCAAGGCCTGTGGCCACCTGATTGGCTCGCACCTGCTACGTAAGCCAGGAAGTGAGCCGGGTGGGATGTCCGGGCAACTGTGCAGACTCCCTGCTACTGCGGCCCCTGCTCTAGCCTGCCTCCGGCAATCCACATCCAATCCTGTTCCTGATCCCTGCTCCGCTCCTGGCTCCTGGCTCGGCCCTAGCTCCCACCTGGCTCCTGCTCCGAGCCTGGTCCTGGCCCCTTCTCCGGCTCCTGCTCACTCTTGGCCCTCAGCTACCAATCCTGGCTCCGACCCCCAGCTCCGACTTCTGACTCGGATTCCGGCTCGACCCTTGGCTCTGGCATTTGGTATCTGACCCTGGCTCTGATCCTCGGCTTTGTTTCTTGTTCTGATGCTGGCTCTAGAATGTGGCAGCTGGCTCTGGTTCTGACCCAGACTTCTGTTCCCTGGCCTGGATGCCTGCTCTGCCCACTAGACCTGACTCCTGCTCTGACCAGTAGGCCAGACTGCCTATGTCCTGGTTCCTAACAGCCAGGGTGTGTGAGAATCAGGGGGGGACAGCCAGGGTGTGTGAGAATCAGGGGGGAAAGGGGAGAGAAATAAACACATATTCCCCTCTATTCTTGGCAGGGAACAGTGGAAGCCAAAATCACTACAGACATTTAACCCCCCGCAGACATTCTTAGTTTTTAGAGCTAAGAGGGGCTGTCCTGATCATCTCCTTGGACCTCCTGCATAGCACAGGTGAGAGAAGAGGGATTACTGTCTCTTGAAAACCCCGGGACCAAACGGTTCCAAATCTGCACCACTAATCCTCCCTCAGACCCCAATGAGGCACCACAATTCCCGACTACCTGAGTCGCCATGTGGCTTTTAGAGCACTTTGAAAAAGCAGCCGATAACCAATAAGCTTGGCTTGAATCCCAGCGCTATTGGTAATCCCACCCAGCTAGAATCAGCACAGGAAAGCAGAAACCAGCCCCCGGCACCCGCCCGATTTACTGCTTTACGGTGCTTTCCCCGGGGAAATCCGGTCCAAACTGGTCCTTGTTTACCACTGGCGCCACCACTGACCGTTAAAAAGGGCGGGAAGCACTCCAACTGCCCTTCCAATCACATGACCAAATCCTCCATGTTGGGTCACAAAATGGATTCCATACAAGTCCAATGAATCATAATGATATACACAATACAAACACAAACGTTAGGAATTTGCCCCTAACTGGGGAGGGGCGTGGCTTCCACAGTGTGGCGTTAACCCTTCCCTGTTCAGTGCGGGGCGAGTTCACCCCGTCACAGAGGGTCGCTATTTGTTGGACGAGGCGTTGCTGCTGTTCTTATTGCTGCACTGCCAACTCCTGACTGAGCGGCTGCTGCTGTTGTGTTACGTCTCCTGTTTGTCACATGCGGTTACATTGTCTCATCGCACACAAAGAGGAGACACTTTGATCTCGAAAACTAGAGAAGATGCTTCAGTCTGCGCTAAGTAGCTGCTCCTCTTAATGATTTAAATATAATAAAATACAAATAAAATAGAATATTTCAGCTATTATACAGCAGAACCCCATTTATCACATCTAATTGGGACCGGGGCCTGAGCAAATAATCAAAAATTCGGATGATCCGGAGAATGGGAACGTGCAAGGCTGCAGCAGCATCTGGAGGCCACAGGAGAAAGCGCCGGCTTCTGGGCCTGGGTGCGCTGGTTGTTCGGTTACTATGGAGAGCCGGATAATGGAGGGTCGGATAAACGGGGTTCTATTGCATTACGTCACAATCTGCCATGACTCACCACGATAGGACACCTCGTGTTATACACGGCTACGAGTGACACTCAAACGGATCGTCACACCTCCCAAAGGTATGAGAGGATTGTTCTCCTAATTGACAGAGGGGAAAAACTAACGCTGAGAAAGCTGCAGGAACTTGTCTTACGTCACACAGTCAGTCAGGGGCAGAGTTAGGAATAGGACCCAGGAGTCCTGACTTTCAAACTAACCCTCAATCTTGAATTTCATACACTGAATGATCAGAATAAAGTGGTCTCAAATGAGCTACAGACCTTCTTGTCAACTGTTTGCAATGGGCCACTCTCATTACCACTACAAAAGTAATTTTTCCTCCCTTGGTATCCTGCTGTTAATTGAATTGTCTCGTTAGACTGACCTCACACTTGGTAAGGCAACTCCCATCTTTTCATGTATTTATACCTGCTCCTGTATTTTCCACTCCATGCATCCGATGAAGTGGGTTCTAGCCCACGAAAGCTTATGCCCAAATACATTTGCTAGTCTCTAACACGCCTACCACTCTGAAACCTGGGACCAACCACTGTTCATAGTAATGATTCAGCAAATCTTAGAGGAACTAAAACATTAGGGAGAATCAGGAATGGCTCAGAGACAATTCATGGAGAGGAGCAGCACAATTAATCAAGGAGGAGATTGGTTGTGGCTTATTTGCTGGGTCTTAAAAGAGAACAAAGTTCTGAGTCTCCTCCCTGTCACTAGCCCTCCAGCTCAGCCAATCAGCGTTGAGACTCTGAGGGACGGGAGGCTGAGGGGTCTCACCACATGGCCCAAAGGACGGCCGAGAGCCCCAGTGGGGATCACTGTCAGAGCACACTTCCTGTTCCATCGCTTTGTGAGGGCCGCCCACGAGGGCTGGAGCGCAGCCCCCTCCTCGCCTGCGGAGGGAGGGAAGCAGGGACAAGGGAAAACAAAAGAGACACAAACTCCAATGTCCCCAGTGACTCTATGGGACAAAGGCCTAAGTGGGGAAAAAATTCTCCCACCTTAACCGAGTGTTTCCTGTGCCTAGAGTTTGGCCGGCACCAGATGGCTCAGGCTGAACAGGTTCCAAACCGCTCTGAGGCTTAGACCCTCTCACCAGGGACATCTGTTTTCTAGCTAAATTAGGAGTGGGAAAGGGGGAAACTCCGAAGAGGCTCCTCCTCGCACGCACGTACCTGAACCTGATTCTCCCTCAGTCCTCAAGGGGAGACCTCGGGAAGGAGACTCGTGGCAGCAAACCAAGGGGGGTCTCTGAGATTGCCCCTGCCCTGCAGCCTGTCCTGCCTGGCCATTGCCATGGACTCTCTGTGAGGTCACCGCCTCCCGACCTCCTTTGACCAATCAGCCGAGGTGCTGCAAGAGATCCTTGTGATGTCACTGCTACTCCCACCCATGCCCTGCAGGGCTAATGTCCTGCCCCTGGCCAGCCCCTGTGGATGTTTGAGCTGCTCCCCCTGTATCACTCCCCCACTCACTGTTAGCTCTGGGGATCAAGCAGGCGACACATGAAAACATCCGTGGCTGCTCAATGTGCCACACTCAGGTTTTCAGAGATTTCTAGACTTTCAGGCCAGAAGAGACCATTAGATCATCTAATCTGACACCCCCCCTTACCTTCTCCCGGATATCACAGGCCTCCTGTATAGCACAGTGGCTAGTTTTGGACCAAAGCACACTCCAGAAAGGAATCTAGTCTTCATTGGAAGACATCACGAGATGGAGAAACCACCACTTCCCCTGGTAGTTTGGAGGAAACTGATGCAGAGAGGGGAAGGGAATTGACCCCAAGGTCACACCTGTGAATCTGTAGCATAATACATACGCACAACGACACTGTGCTAAGGTTGTACAAGCAACCTTCATTCTGGTGTTTCCTAACATTTAAAGGCCTGGTCTGCACACAGTTCTTTGTAGTTATATAACTATTTTGGGTAGGGATGCATTTATTTATATCTCTCTTAATAGTTGTCCCAGCACGACTTCTACTGTGCACACAGTTATATCCTCCTAAAAGTGTCTTACACCAATATAGCTTATTCCCCTCACTGTACTGGTATAAAGCACCGT
>QXTE01000843.1:3885-17324 GCA_003942145.1 Platysternon megacephalum
AAGATACTGGTTCGATCTTGCCTCCCAGTTTTGCCCTGACCCTCCTTTCTCTCTGCCATCATAGCCCACACTCCCTCTTGTTTCCGACCCATCCCCCAGGTCTCCATGTTCCCCACTTACCTGTGGGCTTTGCTCAGCTGTCCCCGTCAAACCTAGTTTAAAGCCCTCCTCACTAGGTTGGCCAGTCTGTGTCCAAATAGGGTCTTTCCCCTCCTCGAAAGGTGAACGCCATCTCTGCCTAGCAGTCCTTCCTCGAATAGCATCCCGTGGTCGAGGAAGCCAAAGCCCTCCTGGCGACACCATCTTCGCAGCCAGGCATTCACCTCCATGATGCATCTGTCTCTGCCCGGGCCCCTACCTTTGACAGGAAGAATCGAAGAGGACACCACCTGCGCTCCAAACTCCTTCACCCGTACTCCCAGAGCCCTGTAGTCACTCTTGATCCGCTCAGTGTCACACCTCGCATTATCATTTGTGCCCACATGGATGAGTAGCATGGGGTAGTAGTCAGAGGGCTGGATAATACTTGACAACGCCTCCGTAACATTTCGGATACAGGCCCCCGGCAGGCAGCGTACCTCCCGAGCTGAAATGTCAGGGCGACAGATGGGCGCCTCCGTCCCCCTCAGCAGAGAGTCTCCGACCACCACTACCCTACGTTTCCTATTCGCAGTGGTGGCAGCAGACCTCCCAGCCTTAGAGGTACAAGGCTTCTCCTCCTTTACTGTCGGGGGTGATTCCTTCTCTCCTGTATCAAGAAGAGCATAACGGTTACCTATGACCACGGCGGGAGGGTTCGGAGCAGGGGTGGAGCACTGCCTGCTGCCAGAAGTAACTAGCTGCCAGTGTCCACCCTGAGCCATCTCCTCCTCCACCAGTGATGTATCAGCAGTCCTGTGTACTGGGACAGCTCTCTCAGCTGTCTCCACATGGACACTGTCCAGGAATTGCTCGTGGATCCGGATGCTCCTCAACCTAGCCACCTCCTCCTGTAGCTCTCCCACCTGCTGCCTGAGAGGTTCCACCAGCAGGCACCTTTCCCCCAGCCTGGATATCAGTAAGTGGAAATTGCAAGTTACAGTCTCTGCAAAACCACACCAGGATCTGGGTAGAAGCATCCATGCTCAGGCGCTCTGTCTGGCTACAGGCGCAGGAGGAGACGACAGAAGCAGTGCTGGCACAGGTGTGGCAGGTCTTCCTAACCATCATAAGCCTCCCTCTGTCAAACTCCCTCATCTGCAGCCCCCTGTCCCTGAAAGGGTTGTTTAAGCAAGAAGTTTTGAATGTAGTTTGGTTTATAGGTTTTAAGGGGACTAAAGGGAAAACAGAGAGAACCGGCAAGGGACCCTCACCCCCTTCCCAAATTCCCTTCGAAACTCCCTGTTAGCAGCAGCTCCCTGGTCGCTTGTGCGCTGCTTTATAAAGCCCTGGCCTGGGTAAATGCCCCGCCCACTGATTAAGGCTCAGCCACAGCACATNTGAAGTCCCCCATCACCACCGAATCTTGGGCTTTGGATGATTTTGTTAGTTGTTTAAAAAAAGCCTCATCCACCTCTTCCACCTGGTTAGGTGGCCTGTAGTAGACTCCTAGCATGACATCACCCTCTGGCAAAGAGTTCCACAGGTTGACTGTGGATTGTGTGAAGAAATACTTCCTTGTGTTTGTTTTATACCTGCTGCCTATACATTTTTTTTGTGTGTGATTCCTAGTCCTTGTGTTATGAGAAGGAGTAAATAACTTCCTTATTTACTTTCTCCAGTCACGATTTTATAGACCTCTCTCCTACCCCCCTTCGTCTCTTTTCCAAGCTGAAAAGTCCTAGTCTTTTTAATCTCTCCTCATACAGAAGCTGTTCCATACCCCTATTCATTTTTTTGCCCTTTTCTAAACCTTTTTCAATTCCATTACATCTTCTTTGAGATGGGGCGACCACATCTGCATGCAGTATTTGAGTATGGGCATACCATGGCTTTATATAGAGGCAATATGATATTTTCTGTCTTATTATCTATCCCTCTCTTAATGATTCTCAACGTTCTGTTCACTTTCTGACTGCCGCTGCACCTTGAGTGGATGTTTTCTAAGAACTATCCACAGTGAGTCCAAGATCCCTCTCTTGAGTGGAACCAGCTAATTTAGACCCCATCATTTTATATGTATAGTTGGGATTATGTTTTCCAATGGGCTGCACTATGTGCTATCCTGACATCTAGTACTGCAAAGATCCTGCATTCAGTAATATCCCTGCCCTTCCTGTTCCCTTTCTCCACTGAACCCCACCAGCCCATGCTTATTGTTCCCAGCTTCCCCAGGACTCTCTCATTGTCTCTGAACCTCTCTGTCAGCAAGAAGCAGTGCCAGTGAGATGTGCCCTCTGTCTGGAGTCTTTAAATCCTGGGACATGGATTTAGTTTCTCGGTGTTTTAGGAACCTCTTTGAAATTGAGTGTCTGTGACATTAGCCACAGTACAATCTGGAGTGTTGAACAGCTGTGTCCCCTCAGTTCCCCAAGCTGGGGTGCCCTTTACACTGCTTTACTGTGAGAACAGCCACTCCTGGGCAGTTAACACACAGTCTCCAGCATGTAACTCTCTCCCAGCTACACAGTATTGAGTGCTGCTAGTCAGCGACTCCCGAATTACAGTACCCCACAGGAGAACCCCAGAAAATTCTCTGGTCCCAGACTTCCCCCAGAAATGTGCATCTTGCCCTGTCCAGAACACTACTGAACAACGCAAGCTCATATGAAGTCTGTCATTTCATCAGTGGAAAATGACATGCACCAGCCTTGTTATTCCAAATGAATTTTCCAACTCACTTTAATCCAAACACACTGGTTACATAAAACAATAAACCAAGATTAAAATCTTGTTTTTTTGTTTTTTTTTGGGTAGGTAAGTGACTCTGGGTAATGAGGCATTAAAGTCAGAATTGTGTACAAAAGAAATGCAAGATAAAACACAGACTAATGTTTAACTTGACAAGCTAAAACGGATTCAAAGCAAATGTTTCTTTCACCATATGCTGAGACAGGCTGGCTTTCCTTTCAGCCAGGACTCCCCCTAACCCACCCCTGCCGCCCAAGTTCAGTTCTTCAGGAGTTGTCATGAGCAGAGGGAGAGGGAGAGTCTCAAGCATTTTCCTCACCTCTTTTTATAATTCAGTCCTTTGTACTAGAAACAACTTCAGTTCTCAACTGAGTCATGGTGACAGGCTGTCTGTTGTAGATATGAGCCTCAAGTGATCCCTGTGAAGGAATGTAAATATCTTCTTCACACCTTCCCCCTCCAGAGAATGGCTATTTGACCAGCTGTTTGCCTTTCTGTCTCTGAGGAACTGGTCTGTGGGTGTTCCCCAGAATTGTAACTTTTTCAGTAATAATATACAGTAAAATCTCATAACTTTACATCCAGTGTTGCTACACATTTTAACAGGAGGATAATATTCAGTAGATTGTGTTTTCAAATGATACCTCACGAGCTATACTATGTACAAAATTGGTCATAATTTTCTAGAAGAGTCAACTTAGGGGTACAGACTGACAGAGTCTGTCTGTGTGTGTTCCCAGCAGGTATGTGGGTATTTCAATCCCTCATAAGCAGAGTGTTTTGCATCTTCAAGGACCTGGGGAGCTGGTCCTGGGAATTCACTGGTTTACGAAGTGTGACACTGTATGGAATTGAGGCACTTTACATTATTATTATATTATTCATACCAATATGGCAAAATTGCAATGAATCGTCCTAGATATGCCATGTAAATTGTCAGTGAAAATGTTATGATTTTTCCAAGTACGATAATTTTGTTTCTATGTTTGTATCACCTTTGTATTGTGAGATATAGATGTGTAGAGTATATCAGTATTTCCAGACTTGTGCAGTGTTTCTCGGTGACACCCCCACACACATTGGCGTCAGCACTGCCTAGCCTGTTGGATGGCCCATTAAGGGTCATCAGCTGTACAATGAGCCCATGGAAAGGATCAAGGGCAGGGGTGGACAAACTTTTTGGCCCAAGGGCCACATCAGGGTTGCAAAACTGTATGGAGGGCCAGGTAGGGAAGGCTGTGCCTCCTCAAACAGCTTGGCCCCGCCCCCTCCGAATTCCCACCCCCTGACTGCCCCCCTCAGAATCCCCGACCCATACAACACTCCTTGTTCACTGACCGCCCCCTCCCGAGACCACCCACCCTAACTGCCCTCCCAGGACCACACTCCCTACCCAACCCCCCCATCCTCCCTGTCCCCTGAATGCCCTGACCACTATCCACCCCCCCACCCGCTGACAGACCCCCGGGACTCCGACGCCTATCCAACCCCATGTTCCCTGTCCCCTGCCCCCCCCCCTGAACCTCAGCCCCATCCAACCACCCCCTGTCCCCTGACTGCCCCATGGGACTCCCTGCCCCTTATCCAAACCCACGGCCCTCTTACCATGCTGCTCAGAGCAGCATGTCTGGCAGCCACGTGGAGCCAGACACGCTGCCCCGCAGGAGTGCGCAGCCCCCCCCCCGAGGGCATGGGTGCAGGGAAGGGGGGGACAGCAAGAGGGGGAGCTAGCATCCCCAGCCAGGAGCTCAGGGGCCGGGCAGGACTGTTCTGCAGGCCGGATGTGGCCCATGGGTCATAGTTTACCCTCCCGTGATCAAGGGGATACACCTATTGAGTCAGGAAGACATGCAGGGGAATGCCTGTGTACTGAGAACTCCAAGGTTTTTCCATGCCCTGTGCTGTGAAGCTTGTGTTTGGGACACAGGAAGTACAAACCACATGGCAAAAGGAATATAAAGGGCAGCTGCATCATCTCCATTTTGTCTTCAATCCCTCTTCCTACCTCTGGAGCAACTTCTCTACAAACTGAAGCCTTGAACAAAGAACTGAATGACCCATCCAAACAGTGGATGTGTTCAGACGGACTTTCAAGCCAGCAACTCACCAATACTGCTAAGAACCCAATATATAGATTTTGGAATGTATATGACTGCTTTCCCATTTAACAACTCCCTTTTTCTTTCTCCCTTTTATAATAAACTTTTAGTTTTCATGCTAAAGGTGTAACGATGCTGGTTCTGGTGGGACCCAACTGAGAGTGCTAATTCAGGACAAATTGCTTCAAGTGGGGCGGTTACAGCTCAAGGCAGGGTTTTTTTACACCTCTAAGGCAAACCAAAACAGCCAAACAGAGAGGACTTCGGTTTTACCACACTGGCTAACCACAAGTCATGCAAGCAATTCCCTTAGACACTCCAGTTTCCCAGTATCACCACCAGTGCCACTCGCTATGGGAACAAATGGTTATGAAAACCAATACCCCAGTAAAAGAAAAAGATTCTCCCAATCCCAAAGCGCCAAGCCCCAGACAAAGGTCAATATACAAATCAGATCTTACCCACAAATCACGCTGTTGCCAATCCTTTAGAATCTGAAACCTAAAGGTTTATTCATAAAAGGAAAAAAAGATCTAGATGAGAGCTAGAATTGTTTAAATGGAATCAATTCCATACAGTAATGGCAAAGTTCTTGGTTCATCAAGCAGGCTAGGCAGAGCTGATACCACCTTGTGTGGGATGTCACCCAGAAGCAGAGCATAGGTTTGCAATACAGACAGTATAGAGCCAATATTCATAACTTCAACTACAAAAACAATACACACATACAGATGGCATAATCATAACCAGCAAACCATAACCTTGTCCTAGACACCTCAAACGCCAGCCTTTGTACAATTTTTGCAGCAAATATATAACAGTGGTTGCAACAGTGATTTACACAGTTACAGATTCTGTCAACAACGTCACAAAAGGATTGGCTGGCAACAAGGTATTTTGGGTAAGGTCCCAAATATAGTGACCCAGTAATGTGACTGACCCTTTGGGGTCAGAAGAACACTGTTTGTGAGAAGAGTTTTTAAATAACCTCTCACTGTATTGTACCTAGGTGCTGATTGGGATTCAGAACTGGAATGCAATAAAGGGGCTGTGTGATTTCTTTTTTCAGCTTCTCCATAGTAGTGTTAACCACCAGTTTTGAGAGCATCAGCTCTCTCTTTTTCAGCCTGACCTGACCTTGGCATTTTCAGTATGGACTGGCCCAGGCACACTAAGCACTGAAGTTAAATTAATAGAATTTTTTTGATAAAGTCTTATGAAATCAACTGAACTCCTTTCTTTTCTTTCATCTGAGCAGCATTTCCAGTTTTAAAACCTGATGTGATCTCCCAGCTGGAACAACGGGAAGAGCCATGGATCCCAGACCTCCAGCGTTCAGAGGAAAGAGAGATCGTGAGAGCTCCCTGCACAGGTGAGGAAACATTAAACAAACTCAGAATCTGTAAGTGCCTGAAGGAAACATCTGGGATGCCCTGCAAAGCCCTTTGTAGCAAATTGCCAGCACTACTATGATGGGTCTCATGCTTTCTCTTCTTGAGGGGGGGGGGGGGTGTTCAGGGCACCGTTTCTTGCCCCTGAACTGGGATATTAACTGTCCCACTAGTGTCCTAGAGGAGGGGAGTGGAGAGGGAGGGACTCCGGGTCCCAGCCCAGGGATAGCGGCAAACCACTTGAACTAGCGGTTCCTTCCCCTGGGCTACTTCCCTCTCCTGCCCTTCAGCTTGTGGGGGCTTCCTGCCCTCCCTCTGCACAAGCCAGGTATCCCTTTACCTAGGGTCTTGGTCTTCTTAGCCCACTGCAGCACTTCTCCAAACTGCTCTCTGCTCCTCCTCCTCCTCCACCACCAATCCCCTCTGCTTCAACTCCTCCCCTTGTCTGATTGAAGCAGGAGGGTTTTATCAGATGACTGGCTTCAGGTGCTTTAATTGGCTTCAGGTGCTTTAATTAATCTATAGCAAACTTTCTTCCCTCTACAGGGAATAAAGCTCCCTTCTTACCCTCTCCTGCTGCCCTCTGGCCATGCTGTATCACACCTTGGAAGGTCTCTCAGTTCATTATTGTCCCTAGCAGGGGTCAGATCCTCAGGGTAAAAATAGCTCATGACTTCCTATAGATCCTGGCAGACACCAGGAAGTAGCTTCCTCCCATCCCGCTGTGAATTTGGATGGGATGTGAAGGCCGAATTGATCCCCCTCCTCTCTCCTGTTTGGGGGAAGGGTTTGGGGGAGTTCAGTTTCTGATCTTTATTTGACCTCTCTCCAGCACTTGTTTTATTTTGCTCTCTCTTTCCATCCCTGGTTGAGGTTTCTATCTCTATCACAGCAGGTGATGCAATGGTATGTGAGAATGAGGAGCAAAATTCTCAGCAGGAAAATGTTGAGCAAGTGGATAAACACAGAGAATTATCGCAAAGATCGAAAAGGAATGTGTCCAGGAGTCATGAGCTGGGAAAATCCTGTGAGATTCAGCACAGACCAGAAAGAGAGCAGGGAAGCCAGCCAGGGGAGAAAGTGGGTAAATGTATTTCCTGTCCAGGAACTCAGAAGGACCTTAAGGAAACCACAACACAGCAAGAAATCCTCAGAGGAAAGAGAAAACATACATGCACTGAGTGTGGGAAAAACTTCACTCCCAGATCACAGCTTATTAGGCATCAGAGAATTCACACAGGGGAGAGGCCCTATGAATGCAGTGAGTGTGGGAAAAACTTCACTCACAAATCAGCCCTTTCTGAACATCAGAATATCCACACTGGTGTGAGACCCTATGAATGCAGTGTGTGTGGGAAAAACTTCACTCACAGATCATCCATTATTAGGCATCAGAGTATTCACACAGGGGAGAGGCCCTATGAATGCAGTGAGTGTGGGAAAAGCTTCACTCACAGATCAGTCCTTTCTGAACATCAGAGTATCCACACAGGGGAGAGGCCCTATGAATGCAGTGAGTGTGGGAAAAGCTTCACTCACAGATCAGGACTTTTTGAACATCAGAGAATCCACATGGGGAAGAGGCCCTATGAATGCAGTGAGTGTGGGAAATGCTTCACTCAGAAATCAGGCCGTTGTCTCCATCAGAGAATCAACACAGGGAAGAGGCCCTATGAATGTAGTGCGTGTGGGAAAAGCTTCACTCACAGATCAGTGCTTTCTGAACATCAGAGAATCCACACAGGAGAGCGGCTCTATGAATGCAGTGAGTGTGGGAAAAACTTCACACTCAGATCATACCTTATTAAGCATCAGAGAATTCACACAGGGGAGAGGCCCTATGAATGCAGTGAGTGTGGGAAAAACTTCACTCACAAATCAGCCCTTTCTGATCATCAGAATATCCACACCGGTGTGAGACCCTATGAATGCAGTGTGTGTGGGAAAAACTTCACTCACAGATCATCCATTATTAAGCATCAGAGAATCCACACAGAGGAGAGGCCCTATGAATGCAGCGAGTGTGGGAAAACCTTCTCTTGGCACTCAGATCATGTTAGGCATCAGAGAATCTGCAAGGGAGATCAACACCATAAAAACTTCTAGGTTTACCATTATTTTTTTTCTTTAATACTTTTCCTGATTCCCACATAGTAACTTTTAAAGCTGTTTGACTCTTTGCAGCACCGTTATCCCTCAATTTGTCCAGTTGATTGGCCCATTTTTGCCTTTTGCAGTTCTCCCTGTTTTGAGGTGGACAAATAGGTCTCTAATTCGAGTGTGCCCTTCCTACCGGGAACCAGGGAGCATCACATTAATACCATTCCTCCTGTTTCAAAGTTACTGTTAGAATGTGATGTTATTAATATGAACTGGGACCATATCGATCAGTGGTGTCCAATAGAAATTCGATGCTAGCCACACTTGTGGTTTTGAATTTTTCTTATTAGCCACATTATAAAAAAGCCACATGCATTAGCCACAATTCAATAGTCTATTAGCCACATGTGGCTAGTGGCGAACGTATTGGGCACCGCTGGTATAGATAATTGTTGCAACTAAGGTCCTGTAGTGGCACCAAATCTTGTATAAAGTGGGTCAAATAAGGTGTCTAAGACAAGGTTATGATTTGCTGGTTATGATTATGCTATCTCTATGCATGTATCATTTCTGTATTTAAAGTTATACGTATTTGCTCTATACTGTCTGTATTTCAAGCTTGTGCTATGCTTCCGGGTGACACCCCAGACAACTTGTCATCAGCAGTGCCTTGCCTCCTTGATGGCCCATTAAGGACCATCAGCTATACAACTGACCCACTGAGAGAAGGCAGATACACCTTATGACTCAGCAAGGCATGCAGGGACATGCCTATGGATAGAACTCTAAGGTTTTTCCATGCCATGTGCTGGATAGCTTGTTTTGGAACAAAGAAAGCAGAGGCCACTAAAAGGCTGCTGCATCTCCTCCATCTTGTGTTTAATCCTGCTTCTTGCCCATGGAGGAACTTTGCTACAAACTGAATCTCTCAATAAAGGACTGAATGACCCATCCCAGCTGTGGATGTACTCCAGAGACTTGATTTGAACCTGAAGTTTATTCCATCAGTGCTACAAGCCTGAACCAAGAAGTTTGCGATTACTGTATATAATTGATTCCATTTAACCAATTCTAGCTCTCATCTCTATATTTTTTTTCTTTTTATAAATAAACCTTTAGATTCTAAAGGACTGGCAACAGCATGATTTGTGCATAGTATTTGATTTGTATATTGACCTGGGTTTGGGGCTTGGTCCTTTTGGATCGGGAAAACCTTTTTTCTTTTACTGGGGTATTGGTTTTCATAACCATTCATCCCCATAACGAGTGGCACTGGTTATGATACTGGGAAACTGGAGTGTCTAAGGAAATTACTTGTACAACTTCTGGTTAGCCAGTGGGTTGAGACCAAAGTCTTCTCTGTTTGGCTGGTTTGGTGTGCCTTAATAATACAGGAAACCCATCCTTGGGCTGTAACTGCCCTGCTCTGAGCAATTTGTCCTGAATTGATACTCTCATTTGTGTCCTGCCAAAGGCAGCATCGTTACACAGAGTCACCAATGATACAGATTGTATCATTGCCAATTGTTCTCATGTTGCTCTGGGTTGTGCTGAAGAGCAGTTCTATTGGGAACTTTTTAAATTATATTTAAATGAAAAGGAGCAGGGGCGAGGAAAAAGAAGTGTCATTTCATCCTCTGTGACACTGGAAGGAGATGGGCTGACTCAGATTCCCTCCTTACTCATCATTGCAGAACTGTTACCTTTTGTCTGAGACGTGCAGAGTTTATCTTTATCACATTCTATCCCTCCAGTTCTGAGAGTGTCATGTGATGAAGAGTTCTCAGCTGTCTGTGCTTGGAGTTAATGCGTTGACTTCTTTAATCCTATACCAGAGTCGCTCTGAGGAGATGAAAGTGTCAAAGACCTGGAAGGGGAATTCAAATAGATCCCAAACACAGTGTGATCATTTGGAGTTCAAATCCCAGGTTCCATCTATTGGTAAAGCCACTTCTGGCAAGGTGGCTGTTTTCCCCCCATTATGGGGATGCTCGGATACTAAAATATTGTAAATAATATAACTGACTATTGAGACAGTGCTGAGTGAAGTATGTTTGAATGGCTCAGAGGAGAATGTGATGGGAGAATCTCTTATCCTGATTCTGAATAATCTGATGTAACCTGCTCTGGAATTTCACTTGACACTTTCATTGTCATGAATTCTCTCTCTCTGTGATGTGGGTTTCTATCTTTCCTGAAGGCGGTTTCTTCACCCAATTGGATATTAGTTCACTTTGATAGGATGTAGCTCAGATTTATTGGAGAATTTAAGACAAATGTCCATTTGCTAAAGTCGTCATTTCTCACTTCAGCTTTGCTTTTTCCCCATCCCTCCATGATGACATGGAGAAAGTTCAAGTGCAGTTCTGTCAACAGGAGAGAACTCTCCAATTTACTGGACATGCTAACAAACAAACAGCAGTGATTTTAAATCTCCACTGGGAAATGATGAACAACAGCAGAACCCCAAATAACTGAAGGAAGTGCATATGATCTCAGTGTAGTTCAATTGTTGAAGTCAATATTGTCTCTGGTGATCTGGGGAGAGAATTCCACGGTAAGTGGTTTTGAACTAGGCAAAACGTCCATGTATTTGGTTCCCAAAGCATTTGTAACCCAGGCCCTACAGAAGATCTCTCCTAGCTAATCTTGTGGTATGGGAGCTGCTGCCCTTCATGACGCAGATGTTGAGGAAATGGAAGTGGGGGGGTTGTTGAATTTATCCTTTTTAGGTGCTAAAAATGCGTATAAAATTAAATCAGTGTCGGAAATCTAATAGCTGCAGAAACATAGCTGTTTTTAAATAGAAACTCCAGCTCTGGTAACTAACAGGGTGCATAGGAGAAACTGGTCAAGAAAAAGAGATCAGGAAACTAGGGGAAACCCGCTGCTCTCTTTCTCTCTCTTTCCAACCCTAGCCTGGCCTGGTATTAGTGCTGGTTGAGAAGAGGGGAAAATATCTGCACCTACCAGCCTTTTATAGCTGTACAAGAATCAGGCACAATAGAGAGAGACCCATCTGCAAGTGCCAAATGGTTGGATTGGCGAATGCAACCTGTAGCAGTCCAGGGCACGTCACCATCATTATTTCAAAGGGATAATGATAGGAAGGTTCACAATTGACTAAATAATTACATACCAAGATCATTGGCTATTCATGCACATTAGCATCACTGGGGAGTGAGCTTTCTTCTTCTCTAGAACATCAGAAGTACCTTGATCATCTATACGGTTCCTTCAGATGCCCGCTTAACTTTCAGGAAGCTGGGAAGGTGTTTGGAGACTGTGTGAAAATGAAAGCTCAGTCCAGTAACTAATAGAAAATGAAGGCGTGCTCCCATTGTGCACCTTAAATCCCAGGCTTTATACCTTTTTATACAAATAGACCCGGGCAAATAATTTAATTTTTTGCTTGCTACCTAGCCAAACCCAATTTATAACAACATTAATATTTCAGGTTGACCCAAAATGAATTTTTTAGAGAAAGTTGACTGAAAAAAGCTAGTATGAGTGCTGAATGGTCACATCCCTGCCTGGCTAATGGTTAAAATTCAATGCTTTGGCTGTTGTACCCTGTGTTCGATTCTGGGTCAGTAAAAGGCACTTTTCTTCAACACATATTGAACAAATCAAACATTTCTAGAGCCTTAGAGCAGAAATTAGGCATGTTCCCACTGTGGATTATTTGTACAAACAAAACGGTGCAAATCATTTGTTGTTTTGCTTGCTATCTAGCCAAACCAATAAAACAGTAATCATAATAATAATTAATAATTCAGGTAGACTCCAGATTAATTTTTTTCAGTTTTCTTGTTGAAACAAAACCAAAAAAAATCATTATTGGTCAAACCAAAATATTTCAGTACATAAAATATTCATCCAGAAAACATTTCACCCAGGTTTATAGACAAGTCTTTGGAATTAACCATCTGGAGAGAAGGATGGTTAGCCTCTTAATTGTGGGTTAGTGGCACCTCTATTTCTAGCCCTCCACCCAAATGCCTACAGAGGTGTGTTTGTTTCACATTGCATAGAAAGCAAAAATTAATTACGTTGAAACCTAAACCTGTGATTCACAATACAACATTGTGATTGTAAATAAAGGAGAAAATTGCTCCTGAGTTCAACAGAAGGAAGGTTTTCTCATCAGCTTCTAGCAAATGCTCAAAGTTCTGATAGTTCTGGGAACTTCCAGACGTATCAGCCAGAATTTTCACAAGATCTGGCACTCGCACCCCCCTCTAGAGCCACATTTTCAAAAGGTCTCAACACACTGAGTGCTGAGCTATTTTGAAAAAAAACTGGTACAGACAGTGGGTGCTTGACTGTATGGTTCACAGTGCAGGAGTTTGAGGTTCACAGTTACTTTCTCATAAAGCTGAATGTCTGGATTCTGCCTCAGTCCTGGTGTACATCTTTTCTTCACATAAGTCAGCGGTGAGACTACAACACCTCACTCAAGGGACTCCAGGAAACCTGTAAATTTCACTCAGGGTGATTGTGTATAAAAATGAACTATGCTGTAGAAGGGCCTTAGAATTTGAAAGAAATATGTCATGTTGGCCTCCCCCAAACAGCTCATAACACTATAGAAAACATGGAGTATTAAAAGCACACCGTTGTGGTGTCTGAGTGGTCTACAGCACCACACATAGAACTTTATTTTCTCCTCACTTGGGTGTTCTGGTCTCTGGATGGAGGCTTGGGTTCAAATCCCACATCTGAAAAGTGAAATTCTTTCAACCCCCCGCAGTGTGTGTGTAGATGTGGGATCGTTTCAACCCAAGAATTAGAACTAAAAGATAATAAACTTACCCCTGAAGTGAAAAATGCAATGAGGTGGTGGATTATGGGGTTTGTAGAAACAGGCTGGGAAAAATCAGCCAAATAAACGTGACTGCACAAGCTTCCCATTTGAGATATTTGTTGCCAGATTTTTACTGCATTACTAGCCAGAGTCTCTTAAAAACTAGCCCCAAAGTAGCCCAGTCTGTTTATTGAACCAAAGATGTTTTATTAA
>QXTE01000843.1:24073-51133 GCA_003942145.1 Platysternon megacephalum
CAGGCGCCCGGCCTCAGGTGCAGCTCCCATTGGCCAGCTTTTCCCCGGCCAATGGGCTGTGGGGAGGGGGAGATTGTAGGGAGCTCTGGAGCAGGGGAGACAGTGGGGGGAGGGGAGTTGTCTGGCACAAAGGGGGGCTCAGGGCCACATTGGGGGTCTCTCGGGGGGGAGAGGGTTCTGTGGGTCTCTGTGGGGTGGGAGGGAGTGATGGACAGAGCCAGCCGCAGCCTGGGTCTGTGCTGCGGGGTGTGTGTGTGGGGTGTTGTTAAAGCCCCCTCAGGAAGCCCCCTCTGTCCTGTGTATTATATCCCAGCCCTGGGGTGCCCAACACTGCTCCTTTCCCCCGCCCACGGCTCCATCTGTCTGGCCCACAACCCCCCGGCTGTGTCTGTGTGTCTGTCTGTCCCCACAACCCCCGGCTGTGTCTGTGTGTCCCCACAACCCCCCAGTTGTGTCTGTCTGCCCCCATAACCCCCCGGCTGTGTCTGTGTGTCCCCATAACCCCCCGGCTGTGTCTGTGTCCCCACAACCCCCCAGTTGTGTCTGTGTGTCTGTCTGCCCCCATAACCCCCCGGCTGTGTCTGTGTGTCTGTCTGTCCCCACAACCCCCCAGCTGTGTCTGTGTGTCCCCATAACCCCCTGGCTGTGTCTGTGTGTCTGTCTGTCCCCATAACCCCCCGGCTGTGTCTGTGTGTCTGTCTGCCCCCATAACCCCCTGGCTCACGGGCTGTGTCTGTCTCAGGGACAGACTCCTGCTGGTCTCTCTGCCCGGGGCTGAGAGCCGGGCTGTGCCTGCTGTGGAGGCGTGGCCAGGCAGCTCTGGCGCCACCCCCTGCAGCTCCCATTGGCTGGGGTTCCCGGCCAATGGGCTGTGAGCTGGGTCAGCGCGGTGGGGGGGGGCTCTCCGTAGCACACAGCGACTCCGGGGACGGGGGAGCTGCTTGTGGGGAGCGGGGGAGCTGCCCCCGAGGTGAACGTGCCCCATGGGGCCTGCTGGGGCCCAGACATTGGTGGAGCTGAGCCCACCTTCAGGAATATTGGTGGAGCATGTGCTCCACGGGCCCATAGAACTCGCCCCCCTTGTCCCCCGCCTCTTCCCCCAGCGTGCGCCATTCCCGCTCCTCCCCCACTCCCTGCCACCAATCAGCTGTTTGCTGGCAGGAGGGAGGGGGAAGAGCGGAGCCTCAGTGCGCTTCCCGCTCTGGGGAGGGGGAGAAGCAAGGGCGGGGCATTGGGGAAGGGGCTGGAATCGGGGCATACCCCCTCCAGCCCCCTGCCGTGAGCACCCCCATGACCCCAGCCCACTGCCCACCCTGACCCTTGCACCCCCTCACACCTCCCCAGCCCCCTGCCCTGATGCCTGCACCCCCACACACCTCCTTGCCCTGACCCCTGCATCCCCCCACACCTCCCCAGCCCCCTGCCCTGACTCCTGCACCCCCCCACAACCCCAGCCCCCCACACCCCATTCCCTGACTCCTGCAGCCCCGCACATCCCCACCCCCATCCTGAGCACCAAATGGGACCTCTTGCATCCGCCCCCCCATTCCCACCTGCACTCCTTGCACCAAACAAGAGCTGCCCCAGGTAAGCAATCCACACCCCAACCTCCTGCCCCAACCCTGAGACCTCTCCCTCACCCTAGCTACTGGCCAGACCCCGCACCCCAACTTTTTTTACAATATTTGGAAAGATCATTAAGTGGTCCATCGAGACCCTCTGTGATTTTCAAGTGGTCTGTGGAAAAATAAGTTAGACTACAAGAAAAATCAAGGTACCGCACTTTATTTTCATTGACTTGCTATTACTTATAGGAGGAGGATGAAGAAACAAATAATGAAAAACGGGGCAGGGGGAGATAAGAGAGAATGTTCTTTTTCTTGGCTGGGACCCAAGGACAGGCCCCCAAAATGAAGCTGAGCACAGGGCCGGGGGGGGCCCCACTAAGTCTAAATCCACCTCTGACTGTCACGTCACCTGGGCTGGGGATACTGTGTCAGCTGATCCGCACAGTCTCCAACCTACCTGGGCAGTACAGCAGACATGGCCCTGCCCACTAGCTCCTCTCCACTCCCTAGTGACCCACCACTTGCTTCCCCCTCCCCCCCACTTAAAAATGATTGCTTGCCCCTCCCCCCCAGGCTTTTCTGGCAGCCCTGTTGCCAGGTATCCAGTTTTAGACTGGAAACTCCAGTAGAAAACGGGACCCGAGTGTCCGGTTAGCAGTGCTGCTGACTGGAAACTAAAAGTCTGGTTATAGGAGTAACCACATTAGCCTCCGCTCCTCCCACTCCCAACACCCACCCCCGAGGGCTGGAAGAGAACCTGTCCTGCTGCTGCGGGAGGAGGGGCAGCTCAGTGCAGAGAGAGACGAAGAGAATGGGCTAGAACCAGCTAGGTACCCGCTCTATGTGGGCAGGGGCAGGGCGGGGATCCTGTTTACCTCCTCCCCAGCCCTGTTGCGCTTGCAGTTTACCCCTGGCCCCTCCCTTGCTCCAGGGACCAACCTTAGCTCCCGCCCCACTGTGCTTTTGCCCCCAGCCCCTTTTACAATCATTCCCCAGGGGGCCCACAAATATGTTTGGCGCCGGGACCACAAAAAAATTAATCCGGCCCTGGGGGTCTATTACAGGAGTGGGCGGGGGGGTCTTTTGGCCTGCAAGGTGCAGCAGGTTGGACTAGATGATCACACTGGTCCCTTCTGACCTTAAAAGCTCTGAGTCTAAAAGGGAGAGGGAAGTAAAGGAAATTTTTTTAAAAATAAACCAAACATTGTAATATCAGGATGACTCCAACTGCTCATTGTATAGTCCTGCCCCTTTCTTCCTCCACTGTGTTTAATGACCTGCTGGGATTTGGGACATTGATTCTCTCATTCCATTGATAAACTGATATTATGTGACTGAAATTAAACCAATTCCCAGCAGAGAAAACATCACATCCCTGCATTGGCTGGGAATCGAACCCAGGTCAACTGCTTGGAAGGCAGCTATGCTCACCACTATACCACCAATGCATCTGGCAAAAGAACCTCTCCTATGTGCCACTTATGCTTGTCAAATGACTCACTCCCACAGAGCTGAGGAGCTGACTGGAGGCAGCCTTGACAGATGGGGACATGGGCTCGACATCCCAGCCTGAGGTAGCGCCAACCCCGTCTCTGCCCTCAGAGAAGGGAAATGAAAATTGATGACCATAATGGCAAATTTCACCCCACAAGGAAGGAGACAGCTCCTTTTAAAGCACATGTTGGGTTGGTTCCTGCTACGTACAGATGGTTTTGTTGCTGCTATTGATGCCAATCCTTGGGCTCTGCCCGGATAAGGAACGATTCAGGCTCTCACTCAAGTGAAGAAGGGAGATGAGTTTTTTCACAGGGACGCCTGCCTCGTCTTAAGGGTGTTTGTCTGTCACCTTCTAATCTAGTGGGTGCTTGGTGCATGCAGGCAGCCCCCACTCCTGGATCTCTCCCGAGGAAATAAAGTTTCTACATAAAATCCCAATTTTTTCACCAAAAGGAGGGAAAGGAAATGGCCACAAGATGGAGCGAGGACATAAGGAAGGTAACACAACCCCGTTCTTAGGGGTAAGCCATTATTTTTTGTCAAGGTCCAAAATTGTTGGTCAAGGTCTAGTCAAGGTCCAGACTCCAGCGTCAATAATAATAAAAAATAACAATAATGATGATAATAAAAAGTAAAAAAAAAGATTTTGGGGTCCATTCAAAAGCGATTTGGCCCGCCGTCTGCCTATTGATTACCCCCACATTGACTCTGAGAGGTGATTTATCTCTTGGATTTGAAGAGCTGGTTAGTTTTACCCTTGGTGTCCCACCAGGCTGAAGACGCCATGTTATCGATGGTGACACTAGGATTGAAGGATTATATCGTATTATAAAAAACTGTAAATAATGTTGTCTGAACGTGAGCGTTCTGTAACGAAAGGCTGGTTCCCCCAGTTGAGTTCCGAATGCTCCGCTAGAAATGCCCCTGGGACCCCGGCACTCCCCAGCAGGAGTGAAAGGAGAAACCCCCAGCTCTGCACAGAGCTCCAGGCTGATTCATCAGGGGTGGGGGGAATTGACTTCTTTGCTGCTGAGAACGGAGCCAGGGCAGTTCTCTGGGAATCAAGGTGCCCAGCCTGACCCAGCTGCTTCATTGCCCCCAGGGCCCTGCAGGCTTAGACTGTCCCTGAGGCCAGGCAGCTGCTCAGTGAGCTTTCCTGGTGTCGCTGGCAGTGCAGGAATAGCCCAGTCTAAGGGCCTGAGTTCGGCCATCAGGAAAGGCAGCAGCTTTGCTCCCTTCTTCTAAACAGAGGTCCATGGCCGTGGTTCTCAGCCAGGGGTCCAGAGCCCCCTGGGGGGCAGCGAGCTGGTTTGGGGGGGGTGAGAAATAAACCAGAAAGCAGGGACGGTGTTAGACTCACTGGGGCTCAGGGCAGAAATCTGAAATCTGAGCCCTTCCACCTGGGACTGAAGCCAAAGCAACTTAACTTTGTGGGGGCCCCTGTGTTGTGGGGCCCTGCGCAATTGCTCTGCTGGCGACCCCCTAACGACAGCCCCGGCTTTTAATCTACTGGACATGCAGAAAAACAGTTGTTGGGGCACCGGTGGGCTGTGGAGTTTTTATATCATGTTGGGCGGGCCCCACAGAAAGAAAAAGGTCGGGAACCCCTGCTCCAGGGAATCCTGGAGAATAAAGCCTCAATCCGACTGTGCTGCCAACTCTCATGATTTTGTCTTGAGTCTCGTGAGAATTGTTGTTTTCCTTAATGCCCCAGCTCCTGGAGTCAAGTGGAGATGTGATGAGTTGAGCCTTCGCTCTTAAAGACACAGGACGTTTCTAGCCCTTGTGGCTGTGGAGAAAGATTCAAAATGTGACCCCAGTCTGCCCTAAAGGCTCATCAAGCAGAAGGCAAATAAAAAGATCCCAAATCTAGTAATTTTACATAATCTCATGATTTTTGGTGAGCCTGACTCAGGGTTTTTGAACGTTTGGGGTTGGCCGTTCTGCAGACTGACAGCTGGGCACCCTCCTTCACATCCAACGCACCCAGACTTCTCTAAAGCATTAACTCTTTCTTCTCCTTCATGCCACTTAATGCAGCTGGGAATCCCCATTCCTAGACGTGCTTTTCCACAGACACTGAATTCCCCACGGGGCTGAGTCCCCACAGGGCTGTTCCGGGGGCGCCAGTCCCCCACCCCAGGACTGATGGTGCAGTAACCTCACATCACCCCTTTGTGACTCCCAGGGACCCTGCAGGGACAGCAGCTCCATGCTGGGCTCTAGGGCCCCCCAAAGCACCTCGGGGGAGGGGGCCGTTCAACTCCCATGTCAGGAGGCTCCTGCTGCCTGGAGGTGACCATATCCTCACAGCCCCTCCCCCTCACAGAGACACCCCCATGGACTCTCCCCCTCACAGCCCCTCCCCCTCACACTGACACACCCACATGGACTCTCCCCCTCACAGAGACACTGCATAGCCCTCCCCCTCACAGCCCCTCCCTTCACACTGACACCCCCATGGACCCTCCCCCTCACAGCCCCTCCCCCTCACACTGACACCCCCATGGACCCTCCCCCTCACAGCCCCTCCCCTCACACATAGAGGGACTTGTTTGCTGGAGCCTGACATTACAAACCCAGGGGTGAGATTTCTGAGGATTTACTCACTGAGCCCCCTCCCCCTCTCACCGCTCCCCTGAGTGCAGAGGGGCTGGGCTCAGGCAGCCACTTTCATCCAGGCATTTCACACCCCAGGCCCCCAGAGTCTCCTCTGACTGTATTTACCAGTGACACTGAGCGTGGGCGGCGGGTAGAAGAGGCTCGGGGAGGCTGAGCCTCCCCAAACGGGGCAAGAAATGCTGGATGTGACGCACCTCCCTTGGAGGGGGGCTGGGCCGCTGCCTTTGGACAGAACCTCCCGAGGAGTGGGGGAGCCACCAGCACTCAGACCACGGCCCCGCCTGCGCTCTGCCCCCCATGCCCTGCCCCTGCTCGGCCTCTTCCCCTGAGGGCCCCACCACCCACTGGGGCAAGCAGATCTTCCGCCCGATCAGCGCCCAGCCAGGTCTCCGTGCTGCAAATTATTCCAGCATCTGGGAAGGAAAGCACAGCAGCCCACACCTCCAGCTCTGGCGGCTCTTTGCTCTCACTGGGATAGGCGGCAACGAGTCTATCACTGCTCACTGTGCGGCGAATGTCTCTGTGTTCTCTGCCCTTCATGGTGGGGAGTTTCCCCACTGATCACATTTCTTGCTGGCTGGTAGGTGGAGGGGAGAGAGAAGAGGGGTTTTCTCTCTGTTTTATACCTTTCCATTTTCTGTTTCTCCCGTCCCTTCCAGGGTCCTCCCTTGCATTTCACGTTGTGCAGTGATCCCCTCCCCGCACCCAGGACTCTGGGGAATCTGGAGCAGCAAGATCCCGTGTGATCCTCAGTGACCAAGGGACTTTTCCACCTTCCAGGAGATCCCAGCTTGGGACTAAAGGCAGCTCTGGCCTTTTCCTCTCACCCTTCCTGGGGATCAAGATCATGAAGCCTCTTCCTTGCCTCCTGAGACTGAATTAATTTCTCACTATCTACTTGAAAAAAAACAACTGTTTCTAACCCAGGTGAGTGGAGTTAATTCAGTTCTCAGCCGGAGTCCTTCACCCACATTCCTTAGGGCAGTGGTTTTCACACTTTTTTTCTGGTGACCCAGTTGAAGAAAATTGTTGATGCCCATGACCCAGTGAATCTGGGGAGGAGAGGTTTGGGGGAGAGGGTTGGCGTGTGGGGGTGAGGGCTCTGGGTTGGGGCCTGGAAGGAGGGGTTCAGGGTGTGGGAGGGGGCTTTGGGCTGGGGTAGGGTCTTGGGGTGTGGGAGGGAGATATGGATCTGGGATGGGGGTGCAGGATCTGGGGTGGGGCCAGGGATGAGGGGTTTGGGGTGCAGGAAGCCACTCCAGGTTTGGGGTGCAGGAAGCCACTCCAGGTTTGGGGGGCTTAAGGCTGGGGCAGAGGATTGGGGAACGGGTTTGGGGGTTACCTCCGGTGGCTCCCAGTCAGCGGCACAGCAGGAGTGCTAAGGCAGGCTTCGCGGAAGTGGCCAGCAGCAGGTCCTGCTCCTAGGCGGAGGCGCGCAAGTGGCTCTGTGTGGCTCTCGCCCGCAGCCACTGTGGGGCCCCCGCCTAGGAGCTGGGGTGCAGCGCAGTGTCAGAACAGGTAGTCAGAACTAGCCTGCCTTAGCCGAGCAGCACCGTCAATGGGACTTTTAGCGGCCTGCTGAGCAGAGCTGCCATGACTCAGTGCCTTACATTCTGCGACCCAGTACTGGGTCACGATACGCAGTTTGAAACCACTTCTCTATGGGATACAGACTGTGACACAGACTGACCCGGGCTCATTTCTGCATGTCCCCAAAAGGAAAGGAAAGACACAGAGGGAGGAGGCAGAAGATGGGCAGAAGGAGTTAAATGAGACTAGACCAGAATAGAGGAGATTTTCTTCCTGTTAAAATGCTAGACAAGGGGGAGGGGGGTCACACAATATCTTTTAAAGGACCAAGGAAGGGAGTGTTATTTACTCCTTCTCATAACACAAGAAGTAGGAGGGGTCACCAAATGAAATGAATAGGCTGCAGGTTTGAAATGAACAAGAGGAAATATTTATTCACAGAACATAACAGCCATATTGGGTCAGACCAACAGTCTATCAAGCCCAGTATCCTGTCCTCTGCTAGTGGCCAAAGGCAGGTGCCCCAAAGGAAATGAACAGACAGGTTATCATCAAGTGATCCATGCCCTGTCACGCAATCCCAGCTTCTGGCAAACAGAGGCTAGGGCCACCATTGCTGCCCAGTTAACCTGGGGAACTCTTTGCCAGAGGGTGTTGTGAAGGCCAAGACTAGAACAGGGTTCAAAAAAGAACTTGAGAAGTGCATGGAGGACAGGTCCATCAATGGCTATTAGCCAGGATGGGCAGGGATGGTGTCCCTAGCCTCTGTTTGCCAGAAGCTGGCAATGGGCAACAGGGGATGGATCACTTGATGATTCCCTGGTCTGTTCATTCCCTCTGGGGCACCTAGAACTGGCCACTTTCAGAAGACAGGATAGTGGGCTAGATGAATTGGTCTGACTCAGTACTGCTGTTCTTATGTTCTAACTGCTGTTTATAAAAGAGACGACCTTTCGGACTACACAGAATTGAAGAAGTGTTCTGGGTTAGCTCCAAAGCTTGTCTCTTTCACCAACAGAGGTTCGTCCTCTGCAAGCTCTTACCCTCACCTGTCTTGTCTCTTTTGGACTCTGAAAACTGTTTTCTCTCAACTCTCTCTGGAGAGAAGTGAAGTTTTCCCTTTGGGAAACTATCAGGCTGAAGCAATTGTATTGATTGTGGCACTAGAATCGAAGGATTATTTAATATTATAAATGAGTCTAAACCTGAGCTTCCAGTTTTCAAATTGGTTTTTTGAACTCAGTTCCCAATTCTCTTCAAGAAAGGACTTCAGGATGCCTGCCCAGCCCAGCAAAACTGGCAAAGAGAAAGCCCCCCAGTGCTGCTCTTAGTCCCATGTGGATTGTTCAATGGCAGAGAGAGTTGGTTTGTTTGGTGCTGAGAAAGCCACCAGGAAAGGTCTCTGCGCACCAGATCTCCCTGCTTCTTCGAACACACCCCTGGCTTCTTTCATGCTCCAGTCATTGCTGTAGGAGGGTCCTACATGCGCTTAGCCAAAAGCCTTTCAAAGCCTTCTTAGTGCAGTTGGCAGTGTGTTAGTTTCATAATCTGAAGGTCCTGACTTCAAAGCTGAGAGAGAGCAGATGGTTTGCTCCCTGCTTAAGCTTTTTCTAAAGGAAATCCCAGAGAAAAGAGACTGGAACAAACTGATTTCTGAACAACCTCCCACCCATCTAACACACACACACACACACACACACACTTTTCTAAGACATTAACTCTTCCTTCTCTTTTATGACACTTTACTGCAGCTAGAAATACCAGTTCCTAGAAGCCCCTTCCCACAGAGAACAGAACCACAGTAACGAAAAATCTGGGGGTTGCCAGGTTGTCATGGGTGAGTAGTTAAGGGGATGCACTAAAAATCCAGCAGAGTCATCCTGCTGCACTCCATCCCCAAGCAGCTTTGAATCTTGATGATTGTGATACTGAGATTCCACTGCCTCAGCATCCTCAACCCCCACTGGAGGCCGGTTCCTTAGATCCCTGTTCATATTTCAGACCCCAGCCGGTGCAGCATCCCTGCCCAGCAACTCACCATCTGCCCCAGGAGAACCGGCTGGTGGGCTGCATCCACAGGCAGCTTATACTGCTCCCCTTAGAGCAGGAGCAGCTGCTGGCAGCTAATCCCCACCTAAGGCTTTGGGGAAGGAGCTGGGGATCACTAGTTATTTCTTCCATACATCGAGTCTCACTGTGTTGGAACACATTTCCCTCTAAAACTGATTTAAATTTAGAGCCCCTTCCCCCATTTCTGCTTTGTAAGTGCCTCATTCTTGTACATAAAACATAAGAACAGCCAGACTGGGTCAGACCAATGGTCCATCTAGCCCAGTGTCCTGTCTTCCAAGAGTGGTTAATGCCAGGTGCTTCAGAGGGAATGAACAGAACAGGTAATCATGAAGTGATCCATCCCCTGTTGCCCATTCTCAGTGTCTTTAAAGATGTGAACACAAAGAAACATTTGGGGACCACTTGCAGCTATTTAGAATAATAGAAGATTAGGGTTGGAAGAGACCTCAGGAGGTATCTAGTCCAACCCCCTGCTCAAAGCAGGACCAACCCCAACTAAATCATCCCAGCCAGGGCTCTGTCAAGCCTGGCCTTAAAAACCTCTAAGGATGGAGATTCCACCACCTTCCTAGGTAACCCATTCCAGTGCTTCACCACCCTCCTAGGGAAACAGTTTTTCCTAATATCCAACCTAGACTTCCCCCATTGAAACTTGAGACCACTGCTCCTTGTTCTGTGATCTGCCACCACTGAGAACAGCCGAGCGCCATCCTCTTTGGAACCCACCTTCAGGTAGTTGAAGGCTGCTATCAAATCCCCCCTCACTCTTCTCTTCTGCAGACTAAATAACCCCAGTTCCCTCAGCCTCTCCTCATAAGTCATGTGCCACAGACCCCTAATCATTTTTGTTGCCCTCCGCTGGGCTCTTTCCAATTTGTCCACATCCTTCTTGTAGTGGGGGGCCCAAAACTGGAAGCAGTACTCCAAATGTGGCCTTACTAGTGCCAAAGAGGGGAATAATCACTTCCCTCGATCTGGTGGCAACACTCCTACTAATGCAACCCAATATGCCGTTAGCCTTCTTGGCAACAAGGGCACACTGCTGACTCATATCCAGCTTCTCATCCACTGTAATCCCCACGTCCTTTTCTGCAGAACTGCCGCTTAGCCAGTCTGTCCCCAGCCTGTAGCAGTGCATGAGATTCTTCCATCCTAACTTCAGGACTTCGCTCTTGTCCTTGTTGAACCTCCTCAGATTTCTTTTGGCCCAATCCTCCAATTTGTCTAGGTCACTCTGGACCCAATCCCTACCCTCCAGCACTTGAACTCTTTTCATGCTTTCACAGAGGAAAGATCACATGTTCCATGCTTTCATAGGGCAGAGTTTTAGGGCTATTTTGATTCAGGGAACTATGCTATAGGGTGCTTTCCCTGGGTGGATTTGACAGGTGGATCAACATAGATGCACATTGTGCCCTTCTCAGGGTGCGGAGGGCTGTGAGTCTCCTTGTTGCCGCCTGCCACTATTAAGAGGGACTTTTGCATTTGGCAGCTGGATGTTAGCGACCAAACTCACCAGCCTGTCAGGCACTCAAGCACAGCCCTGCCAGTTGACAATAGAGGCACCCTAACCTTTGAGTTTCTCCAATGTGTACCCCTCTGGGGTCCAAGCCCGATTACCAGATACTCAGAGAAATCCCAGATCCTCTTTTCCCGAAGCAATGGTATATTCCAGGTTACCAGTTTTGCTGTAGACCACTGCTCCTGTATCACACACAGCACTTGAGTACAGTTATTGAACAAACAGAAATTTATTTAACAAGGGATAGAGATTTAAACACAAACAAATGTGAGTTATGGAAACCAACCGTTACCAACTAAAACAAAATCACAAAAGGCAACCGACACTTTTTAATAGTTACCTTTCCCTATCTAAGTAGATACTCACCTCAGATTTCAGTCTNCTGTAATAGCAGTGATACAGCAGTGCAGCTACATTGGTGCATCTGTGCCAACATCAGCTTTATTGTGTAGCCATAGCGTCACACACAAAACCATAGAACATGCGTGTATCCTCAAGTCTGAAATTGGAGCCTGACAAATTCGTTGCCTCATTGGTTACCATCATTTCTACAGCCTGAAAGTCCTTGTTATTCAATCAGGCAGCCAGTTTGGGATCCACGGGGAAGGACTGTCCTATGAAGCACTCTCTCTTTGGATCCAAACAGTGAAGGATGATTGTTCTCAATCTTACCCTGGCATAGTTTAAAAGTGTAATCAGTGACACTGAACTAGGAGGTGGAATTGTACAAACAATTTTCCTTGGGTCATTAGGCACCATAGCTTCCTTTACTGGGGTGGAAACCAAGAACTGGGTGTGGACTCTTTCAATCTCAGCTCTTTCCAAGTCCTTGGTCTTGGTTAGGGTAAATTTACAGTTCTCTGAAGTAGAATCCTTTACAAAACCACTACAAATCTCAGCAGTATTAGTAAGGAATGGCTTCCCAAAACATGCCCAGCTTTTCTTTAAAATGGTGGCACAGTTTCAGGCAAGGGACTGGATATGGGACTGGATCAGAATCTCTGTTAGTTACCAGAGCTGGAGTTTCTATTCAAAAAGTGCTATTTTTCTGCAGCTATTAGATTTCCAACACTGATTTAATTTTATACACATTTTTAGCAACTACAAAGGATAAATTCAACAAAACCCACACTTCTATTTCCTCAACATCTGCGTCATGAAGGGCAGCATGTCCCATACCATAGGATTAGCTAGGAGAGATCTTCTGTGGGGCCTGGGTTACAAATGCTTTGGTAACCAAATACATGGACAATTAACCTACTGCAAAACCACTTACCATGGAATTCTCTCCCCAGATCATCTGAGACAATATTGACTTAAACAATTGAAGTACACTGTGATCATATGCACTTCCTTCAGTTAGTTGGGGTTCTGCTGTTGTTCATCATTTCCCAGTGGAGATTTTAAATCACTGTTATTTCTTTGTTAGCATGTCCAGTAAATTGGAGAGTTCTCTCCTGTTGACAGAACTGCACTTGTCATCATGGAGGGGTGGGGGGAAATCAAAGCTGAAGTGAAAATTGATGACTTTAGCAAATGCTCATTTCTCTTAAAGTCTCCAATAAATCTGAGCTACATCCTATCAAACTGAACTAATATCCAATTGGGTGACCAAAGAGCCTCCAGGAAAGATAGAAACCCACATCAGAGAGAGATAGAATACATGACAATGAAAGTGTCAAGTGAAACTCCAGAGCAGGTTACATCCGATTATTCAGAACCAGGACAAGAGATTCTTCCATCACATTCTCCTCTGATCCATTCAAACCTGCTTCACTTAGCACTGTCTCAATAGTCAGTTATGTTATTTACAAAATTTTTAGTATCCTATCAAAATAATGGGGGACAAAACAGCCACCTTGTCAGAAGTGGCTTTACCAATAGATGGAACCTGGGATTTAAACTCCAAATGATCACACTGTGTTTGGGATCCATTTGAATTCCCCTTCCAGGTTTTTGACACTTTCATCTCCAGTCGTAGCGACTCTGATATAGGATTAAAGAACTCAAAATATCATCTCCAAACACAGACAATGGAGAACTCTTCATCACACGACACTTTGAGAAGTGGGTGGATAGAATGTGATGAAGATAAACTCTGCATGGATCAGACAGAAGGTAACAGTTTTGCAGTGATGGGGAAGGAAGGAATCTCTGAGTCATTCCTTCCTTAGAGGTTTTTAAGGTCAGGCTTGACAAAGCCCTGGCTGGGCTGATTTAGTTGGGTTTGGTCCTGCTTTGAGCAGGGGGTTGGACTAGATACCTCCTGAGGTCCCTTCCAACCCTGAGATTCTATGATTCTATGATCCGCTTCCAGTGTCACAGAGGCTGAAATGACACTTTTTGCTGCCCCTGCTCCTCTTCATTTAAATAATATAATTTGAAAAGTTCCGAATATAACTGCTCTTCAGCACAACCCAGAGCAACGTGAGAACAACTGGCAATGATACAAACTGTATCATTGGTGACTCTAACAATAACTTTGTAATAGGAGGAATGGTATAAATGTGATGCTCCCTGGTTCCTGATAGGAAGGGCACACTCGAATTACTCATGGGACAATGGAGTTGATAGAAAGGACAAATGGGTCCACCTCAAATCAGGGCGAACAGCAAAAAGCAAAAATAGGCCACTCATCTGGACAAGCAGAGGGATAAGGGTGCTGCAAACAGTTCAAACAGCTTTAAAAGTTACTATGTGGGAATCAGGAAAAGTATTAGAGAAAAAAAAGTATTGATAGCCCTAGAGGTTTTTATCGTCTTGATCTCCTTTGCAGATTCTCCGGTGGCTAACATGGGCTGAGTGCTAAGAGAAGGTTTTCCCGCACTCACTGCATTCAAAGGGTCTCTCCCCTGTGTAGAAACTCTGATGCCTAATAAGGTGTGAGCTGTGATTCAAGGTTTTCCCACACTCACTGCATTCATAGGGCCTCTCCCCTGTGTGGATTCTCCGATGTTTAGAAAGGTCTGAGCTGCTAGTAAAGCATTTTCCACACTCACTGCATTCATAGGGCCTCTCCCCTGTGTGGATTCTCTGATGAACAGAAAGGGCTGATCTTTGAGTGAAGCTTTTCCCACACTCACTGCATTCATAGGGCCTCTCCCCTGTGTGGATTCTCTGATGATCAGAAAGGTCTGAGCTGCTAGTAAAGCATTTTCCACACTCACTGCATTCATAGGGCCTCTCCCCTGTGTGGATTCTCTGATGAACAGAAAGGGCTGATCTTTGGGTGAAGCTTTTCCCACACTCACTGCATTCATAGGGCCTCTCCCCTGTGTGGATTCTCTGATGATCAGAAAGGTCTGAGCTGCTAGTAAAGCATTTTCCACACTCACTGCATTCATAGGGCCTCTCCCCTGTGTGGATTCTCTGATGAACAGAAAGGGCTGATCTTTGGGTGAAGCTTTTCCCACACTCACTGCATTCATAGGGCCTCTCCCCTGTGTGGATTCTCTGATGATCAGAAAGGTCTGAGCTGCTAGTAAAGCATTTTCCACACTCACTGCATTCATAGGGCCTCTCCCCTGTGTGGATTCTCTGATGAACAGAAAGGGCTGATCTTTGGGTGAAGCTTTTCCCACACTCACTGCATTCATAGGGCCTCTCCCCTGTGTGGATTCTCTGATGCCTAATAAGGTGTGAGCTGTGATTAAAGGTTTTCCCACACTCACTGCATTCATAAGGCCTCTCTCCTGTGTGGATTCTCTGATGTTTAGAAAGGTCTGAGCTGCTAGTAAAGCATTTTCCACACTCACGGCATTCATAGGGCCTCTCCCCTGTGTGGATTCTCTGATGGTGAAGAAGGCCTGATCTGTTAGTGAAGCTTTTCCTGCACTCACTGCATTCATAGGGCCTCTCCCCTGTGTGGATTCTCTGATGCCTAATAAGGTCTGAGCTGTGATTGAAGGATTTCCCACACTCACTGCATTCATAGGGCCTCTACCCTGTGTGGATTCTCTGATGTTTAGAAAGGTCTGAGCTGCGAGTAAAGCATTTTCCACACTCACTGCATTCATAGGGCCTCTCCCCTGTATGGATTCTCTTATGAAGGGAAAGTGCTGATCTTTGAGTGAAGCTTTTCCCACACTCACTGCATTCATAGGGCCTCTCCCCTGTGTGGATTCTCTTATGAAGGGAAAGTGCTGATCTTTGAGTGAAGCTTTTCCCACACTCACTGCATTCATACGGCCTCTCCCCTGTGTGGATTCTCTGATGATCAGAAAGGCCTGATCTGCTAGTAAAGCATTTTCCACACTCACTGCATTCATAGGGCCTCTCCCCTGTATGGATTCTCTGATGAACAGAAACGGCTGATCTACGAGTGAAGTTTTTCCCATACTCAGTGCAAGTAATTTTCCTCTTTTCCCTGAGGATTTCCTGCTGTTTTGTGGTTTCCTTGAGGTCCTTCTGAGTTCCCCGACAGGAAATACGTTTACCCACTTTCTCCCCTGAATGGTTTCTCTGCTCTCTTTCTGGTCTGTGCTGAATCTCACAAGAGTTTCCCTGCTCATGACTCCTGGACACATTCCTTTTCGATCTTTGCGATAATTCTCTTTGTTTATCCACTTGCTGAACATTTTCCTGCTCAGAATTCTGCTCCTCTTTCTCACATACCATTGCATCACCTGCTGTGATAGAGACAGAAAACTCAAACAGGGATGGAAAGGGGAAAACCAAACCAAAACAAGTGCTAGAGAGACGTCAAATAAAATTCAGGAACTGAACTCCCCACCAATTTCTCCCCCAAGTAGGATAGAGGAGGGGGATCAATTCAGCCTTCACATCCCATCCAACTTCGCAGGGGGAAGGGAGGAAGCTATTGCCTGGTGTCTGCTAGGATCTATAGGAAGCCATGAGCTATATTTACCCTGAGGATACGATGCCTGATAGGGAGAATAATGAACCAAGAGAGCTCCCAAGGGCTTTGTAGAGTATCCCAGATGTTTCCTTCAGGCACTTACAAATTCTGAGTTGGTTTAATGTTTTCTCACCTGTGCAGGGAGCTCTCAGGATCTCTCTTTCCTCTGAATCCTGGAGGTCTGAGACCCATGACTCTTCCCCTTGTTCCAGCTGGGAGATCACATCACGTTGGGAAACCGGAAACCCTGCTCAGTTGAAAGAAAACAAAGGATCTCAGTTGATTTCTTAAGACTTGGTCATAAAAAACATTCTATTAATTTATCTTCAGTGCTTAGTGTGACCTGGTGTGCCTGGGGCAGTCCTCACTGACAATGCCAAGCTTAAGGCAGGTTGAAAAAGGGAGAGCAAATGCTCCCAAAACTGGTGGTTAACACTGAAGTTAAACTCACCGACCAGTCACAAACTGTGCTTCTGATCATCCACACTGGTTATCGAGAAGCTGAAAAAAGAAATCACACGGACCCCTTTATTGCATTCCAGTTCTCTGACTCCCAATCAGCACCTAGGTCCAGTACAGTGAGAGGTTATTTAACAACTCTGCTCACAAACAAAATGTTCTTCTGACCCCAAAGGGTCAGCCACATTACAAGGTCACTATAGGTTTGGATCTTACCCAAAATACCACACTGCCAGCCAATCCTTTAGCATCTAAACGAAATGTTTAGAAGAAAGAAAGATCAAAAGAACGAAATTAAATGGGAAAGCAGTCAGATACATTCCATAATCGATATATCATGTTCCTAGCAGTATTGGTGAGTTGCTGGCTTGAAAGTCCATCTGGAACACATCCACAGCTCGCATGGGTCATTCAGTCCTTTGTTCAAGGCTTCAGTTTGTAGAGAAGTTGCTCCAGAGGTAGGAAGAGGGATTGAAGACAAAATGGAGATGATGCAGCTGCCCTTTATATTCCTTTTGCCATGTGGCTTCTACTTCCTGTGTCCCAAACACAAGCTTCACAGCACAGGGCATGGAAAAGCCTTGGAGTTCTCAGTACACAGGCATTCCCCTGCATGTCTTGCTGACTCAATAGGTGTATCCCCTTGATTCTTTCCATGGGCTCATTGTACAGCTGATGACCCTGGATAAGCCATCGAATAGGCTAGGCAGTGCTGACATCAATATGTCTGGGGGTGTCACCCAGAAACACTACACAAGTCTTGAAATACAGATATACTCTACACATTTATAACTCACAATACAAAGGTGATACAAACACAGAAACAAAATGATCATACTTGGAAAATCATAACATTTTCACTGACACCTTACATGGCATATCTAGCGTGATTCATTTTAATTTGATCAGATTGGTATTAATAATAAAATAATAATATAAAGTGTCTTACAATTCCATACAGTGTCACACTTGGTAAACCCATGAATTCCCAGGACCAATTCCCCAGGTCCTTGAAGATGCCGAACACTTTTCTTATGAGGGACTGAAATACCCACATATCTGCTAGGAACACAGACAGACAGACATTGTGTCAGTCTGTACCCCTATGTACACTCTTTTAGAAAATTATGATCAATTTTGGACATAGTATGTCTTGTGAGATATCATTTGAAAAGACATAATCTACTGAATATTTTCCTCCTTTTAAAATGTGTAGCAACACTGTATGTAAAGTGATGAGATTTTACAGTATGATGTTACTGAAAAAGTTACAATTCTGGGAAACACCCACAGACCAGTTCCTCAGAGACAGCAAGGCAAACAGCTGGTCACATAGCCATTCTCCGGCAGGGGGAAGGTGTGAAGAAGACATTTACATTCCATCAGAGGGACCTCTTGAAGCTCATATCTACAACAGACAGCCTGTCACCATGACTCAGCTGAGAACTGAAGTTGTTTCTAGTACAAAGGACTGAATTATTAAAAGAGGTGAGGAAAATGCTTGAGACTCTCTCTCTCCCCTTTCCCTCTGCTCATGACAACTCCTGAAGAACTGAACTTGGGTGGCAGGGGTGGGTTAGGGGGAGTCCTGGCTGAAAGGAAAGCCAGCCTGTCTCAGCATATGGTGAGAGAAACATTTGCTTTGAATCCATTTTAGCTTGTTAACTTAGACGTTAGTTTGTGTTTTATCTTGCATTTCTTTTGTAAACAAATCTGACTTTTATGCCTCATTATCTGTAGTCACTGAAAATATTTTTTTTTTTTCAGTAGTTAACAATCTTGTTTTATTGTTTATCCAACCAGTGTGTTTGGATGAAAGTGTGTTGGAAACTCCATTTGGGAGAACAAGGCTGGTGCATGTCATTTTCCACTGATGAAATAACAGACTTCATATGAGCTTGCGTTGTTCAGTACTGTTCTGAACAGGGCAAGAGGCATATTTCTGGGGGAAGTCTGGGATCAGAGAATTTTCTGGGGTTCTCCTGTGGGGTACTGTAATTCGGGAGTCGCTGACTAGCAGCACTCAATACTGTGTAGCTGGGAGCGAGTTACATGCTGGAGATTGTGTGTTACCTGCCCAGGAGTGGCTGTTCTCACAGTAAAGCAGTGTAAAAGGCACCCCAGCTTGAGGAAATGAGAGGAAACAGCTGTTCAACACTCCAGATTGCACTGTGGTTAATGTCACAGACACTCAATTTCAAAGAGTCTCCTAAAACACAGAGAAAGTAAATCCCTGTCCCAGAATTTGAAGACTCCAGACAGAGGGCAAGTCTCCCTGGCACTGCTTCTTCCTGACAGAGAGGCCCAGAGACAATGAGAGAGTCCTGGGGAAGCTGGGAACAGTAAGCATGGGCTGGTGGGGTCAGTGGAGAAAGGGAACAGGAAGGCAGGGATATCACTGAATCTCAGCAGTACTAGATGTCAGGATAGCACATAGTGCAGCCCATTGGAAAACATAATCCCAACTACACATATAAAATGATGGGGTCTAAATTAGCTGTTTCCACTCAAGAGAGGGATCTTGCAGTCACTGTGCATAGTTCTCTGAAAACATCCACTCAATGTGCAGCGGCAGTCAGAAAGTGAACAGAATGTGGGGAATCATTAAGAAAGGGGTAGATAATAGGACAGAAAATATCATATTGCCGCTATATAAATCCATGGTATGCCCATGTCTCAAATACTGTGTGCAGATGTGGTTGCCCCATCTCAAAGAAGATATATTGGAATTGGAAAAGGTACAGAAAAGGGCAAAAAAAAAATGATTAGGGGTATGGAACAGCTTCTGTATGAGGAGAGATTAAAAAGACTGGGACTTTTCAGCTTGGAAAAGAGACAAGGGGAGATAGGAGAGAGGTTTATAAAATCATGACTGGCGAAAGTAAATAAGTGGAGAAAGTAAATAAGAAAGTTATTTACTCCTTCTCATAAGACAAGGACTAGGAATCACCAAATGAAATTAATAGGGAGCAGGTATAAAACAAACAAAAGGAAGTATTTCTTCACACAATCCACAGTCAACCTGTGGAACTCCTCGCCAGAGGATGTTGTGAAGGCCAAGACTATAACAGGGTTCAAAAAAAGAACATGATAAATTCATGGAGGATAGGGCCATTGATGGCCATTAGCCAGGATGGGCAGGGATGATGTCTGTAGCCTCTGCTTGCTAGAAGCTGGGAATGCACAACAGGTGATGGATCACTTGATCATTACCTGTTCTGTTCATTCCCTCTGAGGCACCTGGCATTGGCCACTGTCAGACGACAGTATACTGGGCTCTATGGACCTTTGGTCTGACCCAGTATGGCTGTTTTTATGTACTAGGGAATCTAGTGAGTCCAGTGTAATGGGAGGGAGAAGGAAAATCCCTGGGTGTGGAGACCACTGGGAAATTAGAAGCTATAATTCAGGAGCAACAGACTCTAATTAGTCTGGAAAAGCAGAACATGAAAAATAAGAATCAGGTCATGTCTTTGGCAATGAGGCACTAAAAAAAATCAAGAGCCTGCAGAGAAGAGAGATTGTGGCTATTACACATGGTGATGGGGGAGCAAGACTCTCCATGTCTCAAGAAATGTCACTACCAACCTAAGCCATTTTCACATGCTGGGGTGCAATCCAGATCAGTGAGGAGTTGTGTCATCTGTAATCCTGGATGAGATTCAATATTCTGCTACTGGAGCTCCCTTGTCTGGATACTCCCAGCCAGCATTCAACGACGCACTGAGCGTCTGTGTGATAAGTAACCCTGGACCAGCAGCTCTGACTCCAGCAGCCTGCTCGTTACACCCCAAGCACATTCAGGCTTGGGTGGAGAAGGCTCAGGGTTTGAGAGGTCAGGGGTAAGAACCTTCTATTCGTTATGCCGCACCTAACCCTCAGTTTTACTTGAGCAAACAGGAGATATTTGACACTGTGCGATACGGCTCCTGTGCTCTGTTCCCAAAGTGTTCTGCAGCAGGGGAGGGTCTCTGGTAGTGTGGGTGTCACTGGCATATTGGGGTGATGCTGAAACAGGACAGAGTAGAGGTGGCATTGTGGGGGTGGCGTAAACCTTATCTCTTCTTTTCCCCTTCCAAGAACCGAGGGGACAGTAACCCTTACCCAGCGAGGTCACATTCTCATAGTTCTCCTTCATGACATCCCAGTAGAGAGCTCTCTCAGTGGGGTCCAAAAGAGCCCATTCTTCCCTGGTGAAATACACAGCCACCTCCTCAAAGGTCACCGGCCCCTGAAAGAGCAAGAGTCCAACACTCAGTACCTGCTGCCCCACTCACAGCCCCACTATTTGTGGGGGAGAAAAGCCCATCAAAGGGAAGCCCTGGGTGGATTGCAGTCAACAGAGTCCCACCCCCACCCTGCTCAGAGCATCCTGGAAACACCAGGGTGAGGGAACGAAGAGAGAGCCCCTCCTCTCTCCCAGCAGATCCATCACATACCTACTAGCCACAGACTGATGCAGGAGATGGAGCCCCTAGCAGGGTCCAGGGACAGATCCCTGGTAGGAAGCACAACACCCTCCCCATTCTGAAGAGCTGGATATGAAGGGAGGGGAATCTCCCCTAAGCCTGACTGGTGGGTGCCCAATTCATATCTCACAGCAGCGGCTGGTTACTCGGGTCAGGCTTCAGCACTACGAGTCTGGTCAGTTTTCCTAGCTCCATGTAGCTGGGTTATTTTCTGTTCAACAAATTAGAGCATTTCCACCTCCGAACCTCATGGGTCTGTTCCTAGAATCTAGGCCACTTATTAAACAACACCCAGCAGGTTTGTCACTCCCTGTCCTCCTCCCTTTCTCCACCCTGTGCATTTCCTGCCCACTACAACCTCCTGACCAGACTGTGCAAACCTTCCCATCTCCGGTGTATTTGCTGTCCCTCTCCCTCCTGCAGGAACCCACCAGCAACCCCCCGATAATCCCTACCTGAACTGGCTCCTCTGCAGCCATTTCTCTCCCATGTCCAATGAGAGGACGGGATGAACTGGAGCGAAACATGGACGTCATTCTGCAGCCTGGCAGGGCGAGAAGGGCAGTTGTGGAGGTTTCAGAACAGGCTTTAGTTAATTTCACAGCATGATTCCCCCAGGCCCTTTCCCTGCAGACAGACATCCTAGATTCTGCCATGCTGAGAAAATGCTTCATCTCTTTATTACAGTGTAGACCTGGCCCCTCCTTCTCCCTCCCCCCATCCCATAACAAGGTCTCTGAACACAATGCTAGAAAAAAGCAGAACCAAAGGAGTCACTGTGGGGGATTCCCTCAGACACTGACCCCAGGGCAGCCACATCCCAGCAGGAGGGATATGGAGTCAGGAACTGGATTTTCCTCTGTCTGATTCTCATCTTTTCCACAGGAAAGTGACTCTATACAGGGTGCAGTAATACATCTGTCTGGGCAGATTAGAGATCTGGAAATCTCTCTTGAAACTCTTCTCTCCCATGGCCCCTTTCAGTCTCTCTTTCTCCTTCTCTCTCTTTTTCCCTGTCCTCTCTCCCTGCCTGTCTGGTAGGAAAGACCCATTCCTGGGTAGTTTGCTCCCCCATGGCTGGATTTGCTCCTGCAATTGCTAATGGGATGAGAAATGAGGGTGTGTGTGTGTGTGTGTGTGTGTGTGTGTAGAGTCATTTTAAGGCCAGACCCCAGCATTTTCCCTTCGTTTCTTTCAGTTACCTGGAGTCTCTGGCTCAGAATTTAGTATTAACAGGGCTCAGGGCTGCCCCAGGGGGCTAGTACCAGCTGGAGAAAGTCATCCCCTGGGCCGGGCAGAGAAGCAGCTTTAATTAAGGTCACTTCCCAGCACAGAACCCCGCTGGGGGAGCAGCAGCTGCTAAGCCTGGTCTCCCAGATCACAATGGAGGCTGCAGCATCTGACACAGGAAGCTGAACCCCAATATGCTGAGCAGAGAGGGACAGAGCGTTTGAGCAGCTTCCCTCCTTTAGCTCTCTGGGGAGAGCAGCTAATGAGAGCCCCTCCTCACAGGGAGAATTGCTGATCTCATTTGCCCCACTGTCCATCTGGAGTCACTCCTTGTCTTTCCATACAGTGACTCTGGATTAACAATGATCTCAATGAAACCAGATTTCAGAAAGAACGAGTCCAGAATGCTGTGGAAGAGACCATTGTGTGGCAGTGCTAACCCCCTTCCCACCTCCCTCACCCCCCAGATCGAGAACAAGGACTAGCTCAGTGGTTTGAGCATTGGCCTGCTAAACCCAGGGTTGTGAGTTCAATCCTTGAGGGGGCCACTTAGGGATCTGGGGCAAAAATTGGTCCTGCTAGCCAAGGCAGGGGGCTGGACTTGATGACCTTTCAAGGTCCCTTCCAGTTCTAGGAGATTGGTATATCTCCAATTATTATTATTTATTTTTTTATTTTTTGGGGGGCAGGTAATTCAGACCCTGGGTCTGTGTTGGAGCAGACGGGTGTGTCTGGCTTCAGCAAGACAGGGTGCTGGAGCCACCGAGCTGGCAGGGAAAACAGGAACAGAGGTAGCCTTTGCACATCAGTTGGCAGCTCCCAAGGGGGTTTCTGTGATCCAACCCGTCACAGAGCTAAAACTGAGAGAGCTGGCAGATCGTGAAAAACAGAGACAGCATGAAGAGAGTCAGAGGCGGCATGAACTGGAGGAGAAAGAGAAACAGAGGCAGCATGAACTGGAGCTGGCGAGGCTGAGGGGCAGCGAGCCCATGGCTGCGGTGAGTGATGGGGGACCCAGGACTGCACGGAGCTTTGATAAGTGCATCCTGGCCCAGCGTAAGGAGGGGGAAGACATGGATGAGTTCCTGGACGCCTTCGAGACAGCCTGCGAGCTGCACCAGGTTGATCCTGCGGACAGACTCCGGGTTCTCACCCCCTTACTGGACCCCAAAGCCGTGGCATTGTACCGCCAACTGGAAGGGGCGGAGAAAGGGGACTACGAACTATTCAAAAGGGCCCTGCTATGTGAGTTTGGGCTGACTCCTGAGATGTACCGGAAAGGTTCCAGAGTCAGTATAAAACCCCTGAGGTCTCATATCTGCAACTAGCCGTCCGCATGGAGGGATATGCCAGTAAGTGGGCAGATGGGGTCCAGACGAAGGGGGACCTGGTTAAACTGCTGGTACTGGAGCAACTGTATGAGCGGTGCCCATCCGACCTGAGGCTGTGGTTGAGGGACAAAAAGCCAGAGAACCCGCGACACGCAGGGTGGCTGGCCGATGAGTTTGTGAAGAACTGGTCAGGGGGTGGCAGGGAGGAGTCCCAAAGGAACAGGCCCACTGTGATGCAGAGAGTGAGTCACCCTGGGACCTCCCAAAGGGAGAATATGGGGAATCCCCTCCCACGGGGAACGCCCAGCGTCAGGGACAACCGGGACATTAGCTGCTATTACTGTGGCCAAAGAGGCCACATTCGGGCCCAGTGCCCCAAGCTCAAGGACAGACTGAGCAGACTGAACCCACACCGGGTTAACTTGGTAGAAGCCCAGACGGATGAGGGGCAGGCTTCCCAGGCAAGGGGGGCTGGCAGCTTATCAACTGCTCAAGAGAGAGAAGGGCCCCAGGCCAGCCTCTCTGGGGGGCTGGATGCTCTGGACACCAAGTTCTCCGTTTACAGGGTGGGCGCGGGGCTGTCCCTGTGGAGCAAGTGCCTTGTTCCCCTGGAGGTGGATGGGAGGAAAGTCTATGGATACTGGGACACGGGCGCTGAGGTGACACTGGCCCGGCCCGAGGTGGTAGATCTAGATCAGGTGATGCCCAACACCTTCCTGACCCTGACGGGGGTGGGCGGGACCCCATTCAAGGTGCCCGTGGCAAGGGTACACCTGAAATGGGAGGCCAAGGAGGGCCCCAAGGACGTGGGAGTGCATCACCTTTTGCCCACTGAGGTGTTGATGGGGGAGAGACCTAGAGGACTGGCCAAGCGACCCCCAGAACGCCTTAGTCGTGACCCGTAGCCAGAGCCGGCGAGGGGCACTACGCCCTGACCTCGGGAAGGATGTCACACCAGAGGCACAGAACCCTACCCTGGTGGGGAGGGAACACCCAAGGACAAGGCTCAGGGGGGCTGTGGCTTCCGACCCAGCTGACAAGAGGGAGCAGGTCCCCATCCCTTCCCCAGCCGCCGAGTTCCAGACCGAGTTGCAGAAAGATCCCTCCTTGCGGAAGCCAAGGGACCTGGCTGACCTCAGTGCGGTACAGACCATGAGGAGAGGTTGCAAGGAGAGGTTCCTGTGGGAGAAGGGGTTCCTATACCGAGAATGGGCTCCCCCCGGGGAGATGGAGTCCTGGGGGATCAGGAGGCAGCTGGTGGTACCCCAGAAGTATCGCCACAAGCTACTGTACCTGGCCCATGACATCCCTCTCGCAGGGCACCAAGGAATCCGGCGCACCAGGCAGAGGCTGCTACAGAACTTTTACTGGCCTGAGGTCTTTACTAATGTCCAACAGTATTGCCAATCCTGTGACCCCTGCCAGAGGGTGGGGAAGGCCCGGGACAAGGGGAAAGCGGCTTTGAGACCTTTGCCCATCATAGAGGAGCCTTTCCAGAAGGTGGCCATGGACAAAGTGGGACCTCTCAGCAAGACAACCCGGTCAGGGAAGAAATAGCCACCCGCTACCCCGAGGCAGTGCCCTTATCATCCATCGAAGCAGACACTGTGGCAGATGCGCTGCTGAGCATTTTCAGCTGAGTGGGGTTTCCCAAGGAGGTCTTAACAGACCAAGGGTCCAACTTCATGTCGGCCCTACTCCGGTGCTTGTGGGAGAAATGCAGGGTCCGGCACAACTGGGCCTCAGCGTATCACCCCCAATCCAACGGGCTGGTGGAGAGGTTCAATGGAACGCTAAAGATGATGCTAAAAACATTTATGAACCAGCACCCGCAGGACTGGGACAAGTTACCTCACCTGCTGTTCGCGTACAGGGAGGTACCCCACGAGTCTACCGGGTTTTCGCTTTTCGAACTGTTATATGGAAGGCGGGTAAGGGGGCCCCTAGAGCTGATGAGAGACGAATGGGAGGGGAAGGCCACTCCTGATGGAGAGTTGGTGGTGGAGTATGTCCTGACCTTCCGGGAAAGACTTGCAGAGCTCATGGGCCTTGCCAGGGAGAATCTGGCCAGAGCCCAGAGGAAGCAGAACGTCTGGTATGACCGCACGGAGCGGGCCCGCGCCTTCGCCACCGGGGATCAGGTGATGGTCCTCTTCCCCGTGAGGAAAAACGAACTCCAGGCCGCCTGGGAAGGTCCCTTCAAGGTTGTCAAGCAACTAAATGAGGTAAACTATGTGGTGGAACTGTCGAACCGGGCGGACCACTGCCAGGTGTACCATGTGAATATGATGAAGCCATATTATAACAGGGGAAATGTGGTGTTGGCCGTGTGTGGACAGTGGGAGGAACAGGGAGATGACCCTTTAGTAGATCTATTCCCTGGGACAAGAGCTGGTTTCCCCCTGGAAGCAATTCCCCTCTCTGATCAGCTGACCCCGGCCCAGCAAGCTGAGATCAGAGGGGTGCTGCATCTGTACCGACAGCTGTTTTCCAACCAGCCTGGACGCACTAATCTGACTGTCCACCGGGTGCAGACAGGATCGCACCCGCCTATCCCGCCTATAAAGTGCTCCCCCTTCCGAGTCACAGGGAAAACTGCTCAGGACCTGGAAAGAGAGGTTCAGGACATGCTGGCTTTGGGGGTGATCCAGCCATCTTCCAGCCCTTGGGCCTCGCCGGTGGTGCTGGTCCCCAAAAAGGACGGGTCTATCCGGTTCTGTGTGGACTATCAGAAGCTCAATGCCATCACGGTATCTGATGCCTACCCCATGCCCAGGCCTGACGAGCTCCTAGACAAGCTGGGAGGCGCTCGGTACCTCACCACTATGGATCTTACAAAGGGCTACTGGCAAGTGCCGCTGGATGCAGATGCCAGGCTGAAATCGGCCTTTATCACCCCTCTGGGGCTCTATGAGTTCCTGACCCTGCCTTTCGGCCTCAAGGGAGCGCCGGCCACCTTCCAGCGCCTGGTGGATCAGCTACTGAGGGGGATGGAGAGTTTTGCCGTGGCGTATATTGATGACATCTGTGTCTTTAACCAGACCTGGGAGGGTCACGTGTCCCAGGTTAAACAAGTGCTGGACCAACTCCAGGAGGCTGGGCTGACCGTAAAAGCTGAGAAGTGCAAGGTGGGGATGGCTGAAGTATCCTACCTAGGTCACCGGGTGAGGAGCGGCTGCCTAAAGCCGGAACCAGACACAGTGGAGGTGATCAGAGACTGGCATGCTCCACAAACCAAAAAGCAGGTCCAAGCCTTTATTGGGATGGCGGGGTACTATCGAAGGTTCGTGCCCCACTTTAGCTCCATAGTCGAACCCATCACTGAGCTGTGCAAGAAGGGGAAGCCAGACAAGGTGGTCTGGACCAAGGAGTGCCAGGAGGCTCTCTGGGAGCTGAAGGAGGCTCTGGTCAGTGGCCCAGTTCTGGCAAACCCAGACTTTGACAAGCCCTTTATGGTGTTCACCGACGCCTCCGACACGGGACTGGGGGTGGTGTTAATGCAGGAGAATGAAAAGGGGGAGAGACACCCCATTGTGTACCTGAGCAAAAAGTTGCTACCCCGGGAGCAGAACTCCGCGGCCATCGAGAAGGAATGCCTGGCCATGGTGTGGGCCCTCAAGAAACTAGAGCCATATCTCTTTGGGCGACACTTCACTGTGCACACCGACCACTCTCCCCTGACCTGGCTGCACCAGATGAAAGGAGCCAACGCCAAGCTCCTGAGGTGGAGCCTGCTCCTGCAGGATTATGACATGGACGTGGTCCATGTGAAGGGAAGTGCCAACCTGATAGCGGATGCGTTGTCCCGGAGAGGGGGCCCTGAACTTCCCCAGGTCACTGGTCAGAGTGACCCCACTCAGTTCAGTCTCCAAGGGGGGAGAGATGTGACGGAGCAGGGAGC
>QXTE01000843.1:51730-62254 GCA_003942145.1 Platysternon megacephalum
GCGCTCCCTTACACAGGGGAATTATATTGGGGATGGGAAGGAAGCTAGCTGAGCTGTAACCTGAGCCAGGAGGGGGGTTGGGAGAAGTGACACCTTCTGGCCAGGAGACTGAACAAAGGAGAGGAGGAGCAGGGGGAGGGGGGGAGACCTGCTGGAGGAGTTTTTAGTTTGTTTTGGGCTGGGTGGTGAAATGCAGGGAACCCCAAGCTGGGGGCTAAGTTCCCTAAGCCCCCCAGAAGGACTAGATTGAGGGGTTCTGGTTGTACCTACAAGCTCTGCTTGGGACTGTGTTCCTGTCATCTAATAAACCTTCCATTTTACTGGCTGGCTGAGAGTCACGGTGAATCCCAGGAAGAGGGGTGCAGGGCCCTGACTTCCCCACTCTCCGTGACACCCTCCAAGAAAGGAGAAGTTCCTGGGATTTAGAAACATGGGGAACAGCCCCAAACATGAAAGGATTTTTAATTGACATTTAATAACATAGAAATGGAAGGGAGAGGCTGGAAATCTGAGAGATTTTGGATCCATTTTTGCAAATAATAGAGAGGAAAGTGGACAATCAGAGGGATTTTATATCAGTTGTTGATATGAGGGAAAATCTGAGTGTTTCACATCAATATTTGTTAAATGAATAGAGGAAATCGGCACCATTTGCAAACATTTTATATCCATGTTCAAGAATCTGAGAAAAGGTGTAAATCTGAGATTTTCTTTGTATTTTATAATTAGAGAGACAGGCAAAAATCTCATGGCATATTCAATTAGACATAAACAACTAGAGTGAAGTGGGGCAAATGTTTAGGGCAGTGGTCCCCAACCTTTTTGTGGCCAGTAGCACATTCATGTTTTCAGAAGAGTGTGGCGGGCGCCAACAATTTTTCAAGGCTTATTTGGTATTTGTACATTAAATAATACGAAAAACATCATACTTAATATTACATAATATATGAATCGAGACAGAAGAGAGAAGCCGGAGAGAAGCCACGAAGACAGAGAACACCGGTGCCCGCAGCCCCGGAGTACTCTGTCCCCAGCAGGCGTGGGGCCCCGGCTTCTCTCCGGATTAAGCCACGACCCCGCGCCTGCCTGGGACCAAGAACACGGCGCCTGCAGCCCCGCAGTTCTGTCCCCTCCAGTAACACCAGAGCCCCGTCACCCGCAGCTTGGAAAGGTCCCCAGACCCCATTGTATTAGGCTGCAGGAAGAGGTGGTTTGTCCATGGATGCACAGGCTGTCTTGGCAGGGCAGCTCAGCTGCAGTCCCTGCACACAGCTGGGGGGTGTCCCCTGGGTCAGGAGAAGTCAGTGTCCAGTCCTGGGGGGCTGTGCTCCTGGCTCATACCTCCAGCACTCACTGCTACCCCTCCATTACCAGCTGCACTGTTCAGCCAGCCCCAGGCCTCAGTGAGGTCACTGTCCCGTCCACAAGCCTTCAAACAGGGACAGGGTGCACCAGTGCCAGAGTGCACTAGTGTAAATTCTGTGTATACTAAGGTTTTGCACCAGTGCCTAAAACGAATGTGATATATGCCATCATGTGCCAGCAATGCCCCTCTGCTATGTACATTGGCCAAACCAGACAGTCTCTATGCAAAAGAAAAATTGGACACAAATCAGACATCAAGAATTATAACATTCAAAAACCGGTCGGACATTTCAATCTCCCCAACCTTTTTGGGGCCAGTAGCACATTCATGTTTTCAGACGAGTGTGGTGGGCGTCAACAATTTTTCAAGGCTTATTTGGTATTTGTACATTAAATAATACGAAAAACATCATACTTAATATTACATAATATATGAATCCAGACAGAAGAGAGAAGCTGGAGAGAAGCCACGAGGACAGAGAACACCGGTGCCCGCAGCCCCGGAGTACTCTGTCCCCAGCAGGCATGGGGCCCCGGCTTTTCTCCCCTGCTGGGCACTAGGTGGGGGCACATAAATGCCATGGTGCCCGTGGGCACCATGTTGGGGACCACTGCCCTAGACACTCAATAACAGACTTAAAACTGGCAATTCTTCAACAAAAAAACTTCAAAACCAGACTCCAACGAGAAACTGCAGAACTGGAATTAATTTGCAAACTGGACACCATCAAATTAGGCCTGAATAAAGACTGGGAGTGGATGGGTCACTACAAAAACTAAACTAAATTTCCCTATGCTAATTTCCCCCTACTGTTACTCACACCTTCTTGTCAACTGTTTGAAATGGGCCACCCTGATTACCACTACAAAAGAGATTTTTTCCTCCTGTTGATAATAGTTCACTTCCACTTTAATTGAATTGCCTCGTTAGAACTGACCCTCCACTTGGTAAGGCAACTCCCATCTTTTCATGTACTGTGTATATATATTCTGCCTACTGTATTTTCCACTCCATGCATCTGATGAAGTGGGTTTTAGCCCACGAAAGCTTATGCCTAAATAAATGTGTTAGTCTCTAAGGTTCCACAAGTACTCCTCGTTGTTTTTGCTGATACAGACTAACACAGCTACCACTCTAAAACACCAGTGTGGCAGAGACCTTCAGTTCCCAAACCAGAAATACGGTGGCACTAGAACGGGGATCTATTTCTAGCTCTGTCATGGACAGCCTGGGTGACCTTGGACACGTCAACGTTTCTCCTCCCAACTTTAGTCTTTAGTTTACCCAGCTGCCCACTCACTAGGGACTCCTTCTCTCCAGAACCGCTCACCAATAAAATCTGTGTGGGTGTCACCAGAGCTAAGATAGTTCAGCTCTGGAATAGTCTTACAAGGGTGGCTCTGAAGTCTCTTTCCCTGGAAGTTTTTAAGAACAGGTAGGACAAATCTCTGTCAGAGATAATCTACATATACTTGGTCCTGCCCCGGCAGAGAGAGCTGGACTTGATGACATCTTGAGGTCCTGTCCAGCCCTACATGTCTATGATGCTATGCAATATATATGTATAAAAACACAACATACAGAATAAAACCCACCACAACATAATGTTAGGAAATTCAGAAAAAAAACCCACAAAAACACACTACCTACACTCCACAGCATAAAGTGACAATACAAAGAAAGCAACACAATGCAAACTACACCATCCTAGGACAAAAGTACACAATGGAAAATAGCTCAACTCAAACAAACACAACACAGGCACCAAACAAGCTGAGGCAAAACAATGCACCATAAAACTGCAACACAACATGGTGCAGCAGAGTACCAAATGCAAAACAGCTCAGTGTAGAACACGACACAGCACAAAAAAGAATTATTTCAATGTAGGCCGGAATGGGATCTTGAGAGGTCGTCTACTCAAGCCTCCTGTGATGAGGCAGGACGAAGTATCCCTAGACATTCCCAGACTGGTGTATCTCTAACCTGGTCTTAAAAACCTCCAATGAAGGAAATTCCACAACCTCCCTTGGAAGCCAATGCAATACAAACACTCTGACCAAAACAACGCTGTAAACGCACAAGCTGGGCTTGGGGTTAAGGGAAGAGGCAAGAATTCAAACAAGCTGGGTTCAGTTCCCAGTTTTGCCCCAAATTCTCCATGCAAACTTGAGCAAATTACTTCAGCTCTTTGAGCTTCAGTTTCCCCATCTGTAAAATGGAGTCACCTCCCACCATTTGCCTATTTAGCCTTTGAGCTTTTTGGGGCAAGGACTCTCTGTCACAGTGGGCATGTCTACACTGCAGTCAGACACCCATGGCTGGCCCGTGCCCACTGACTTGGGCTCGCACAGCTCAGGCTACGGGACTGTTTAATTGTGGTGTCGATCTTCGGACTTGGGCTGCAGCCCAAGGTCTGGCACCCTCCCACCTCACAGGGTCCTACAACCTGGCTCCAGCCCGAGCCCAGACATCTACACTGCAATTAAACAGCCCCTTTGCCTGAGCCCTGTGAGCCTGAGTCAGCCGGCATGGGCCAGCTGTGGGTTTTTAATGGCAGTGTAGAGATATCCTTGGTGTCTGTTCAGCACCAGTCACTATGGGGACCCTGATCTTGGTCAGTGTCTGTGCAGGAGCCCTGCACAACAGGGGGCCTGACCTCAGTCGGGGGCTCTGCAACTCCTGGCATTACAGGATCCCTGATTTTGTTTGGGGTCCCTGCAGCATCTGGCAAAATGTGGGGGCAGGATCTCTGTCAGCGTCTGTGCAGTGCCCAGTACAGTGGTACGGCGTGGTCAGGGTCAGTGCAGTGCCAGGCCCAACGGGGACACAGATCTCAGTCGAGGTCTCTGAAGTGCCCAGCACAATGGAGGCAGAAATCTGTGCCACAGTCATGTGCTGCCCGGCACAAGGGTGGCCGTGATCTCGGTCCAGGTCTCAGTTTTACCTGGCACAATCGGGGGCCTGATGTCAGATGGGGTCTCTACAGTGCCCAGCACAACAGGGGCGCAGATCTCTGTTGGGGTCTCTGCAGCACCTGGCAGAACAGGGCCCAGATCTCAGTTGGGGTCTCTGCAGCTGCAGGAACAACAAGGTCCCTGATTTTGTTTCCTGTCTCTGCAGCGCCTGGCGCAATGGGAGCCTGATTTCACTTGGTGTTGAGGCAGGGCCTGGAACAACAGGGGCCCAGAGCTCAGTCAGGGTAGCACCCAGCACAAGGTCCCTGCTCTCTGTAGGGGTCTGTGCAGTTCCTGGCACAACGAGTGCCCCAAACTCGGTCAGGGTTTGTGCAGTACCCGGCACACTGGGGGACCTGATCTCAGGCAAGGCCTGTACGATAAGAGCCCTGATCTCAGTCAGACACCTGGGGAGAAAAGCGGGAAGATTTTCAAGAATTTGATATCAGTAGTTCAGAACTGAGGAGAAAATGGGGCACAAACTAAATATTTGCCAATATAAGAGAGAAGCACCAACATCTGGGGAGATTTTATGTCGCCATTCAACAGTTCCAGGGAAAAGGGGGGCAATTGGAGGGGATTATACAGCGATATTCAATCAACAACAGAATGGGATGGATTCTTCCGGAGTGGGGGGAGGGGGTTGGAGACAGAAGGTCACTTTCCACGCCCTGTTCCCAGCAGAGAGCGGGCCCCCCCCCCCAGCCGTGTCCCTGTCTCAGGCTCTCCCAGCCTCTGCCCATTAACCCTCTGCCCAGTTCAGGGATCACTCAGGGGAACGATTTCCCACCCAAACAAGGACAAATCACTGCAGGTAAAATGGGGGGAAACGCCCCAAACCTGAGATGGGAACTGGCCATTGGGGAAGTGGAGAGAAAATGGGGCACAGTCGGGGGAGGGGAACAGGGAACTTCTCAGGGATTTGAGGGAGGGGGGGGGTCACCCTGGATGTTGCTCGTTGCTCTCTAGGGAGGAAGGGGCCGGGCTGGGGAGGGTGGGGGGGGCCCCACGGGAGGGGGCAGCGGTAAATCCGAGGGGATCTCAGCCCCCCCCTTTCTCTCCCCGCTCCTCGGGGGTCACCTGCTCTTCCCCCCCCCCCATGTCCGGGCTGCGCAGCCATTTTCCATCCTCCCCTTTCCCAGCTCCCCCGCCCGGCAGCCCCCGCCCAGCCCCACGCAGGGACCCCAGTGGGGGCCGGTCCCCTCCCCCCGGGACCCCCCCGCGGTGCCCCAGGGCAGAGCCGGGCCGGGGGCGTTGGGCTCCTGCGGGGGCAGCAGCTCCGAGCCCCCCCCGCGGGCGCTGCCCCAGGGAGCAGATCCCGGCGCTGCGAGATGCCGGGTCCCCCCCACGGACACTGGGGCAGAGTCACCGCCCGGCCCCGCCCCCGGGGCTCGCTCCGGTACCTGGAGGCTGCAGCTCCGCAGCGGGGCGGGCAGAGCCCGGGGCGGCCCCAGGGCGGCTCCAGCGGGAGCAGGGCCCGGGCCGGGCACGGGGGGGTTAATGGGTCTCCCCGGCACAGACCCTCCCGCTCAGCCCGGCCCCGCCGCGCCAGGGAGCAGCAGCGGGTGAGCGCTGCCTCTGCGCATGCCCGACTCTGCCCCCCCCCCGATCTGCGCATGCCCAGACCCGGGAGACACAAAACCCTTCTCCGGCACGAACCAGGCAGAGCCACAGCGCCCCGCTCGCCTCCTCCGCCTCCTCCTCCCTGCCTTATGTCACTTCCGGTCCAGGGAGAGTCAGGAACTACATCTCCCAGCCTGCCCCGGGGGCCGCTTCCGCCCTCTCCAGCCCAGGTAAGGGACAGGGTTTCAGCAGCTGTTACTGCGCATGCTCCTTGCGAGCCCCGTTTGTCCTCCTCCCGCCCAACGTCACTTCCGCTGCTGCCTCCGTGTGACCCGGGGCCCGGGCNACCTTGGGGCAGTCACAGCCCCTCTGTGTTTTCCTCCTGCCTATTATCTACTTGGATTGTGATCTCTTTGGGGCAAGGACTGTCCCTCTCTGTCTGTGCAGTGCCCAGCACAATGGGGGTGCTGATCTCAGTCAGGTTCTCTGCCATGCGCAGCACAATGGGGCTCTGATCTCCATCAGTGTCTGTGCAACGCAAGGCACAGTTTATAGACTCACAGAGTTTAAGGCCAGAAGGGACCATCATGATCATCTAGTCTGACCTCCTGCCCATCGCAGGCCACAGAACCTCCCTCACCCACTCCTGTAATAGACCCCTAAGCTCTGGCTGAGTTAATGAAGTCCTCAAATCATTATTGAAAGACTTAAAATTACAAAAAAAATCCACCCTTTACACTAGTTTAAACCTGCAAATGACCCATGCCATGCCCCATGTTGCAGAGGAAGGCAAAAAACAAACAAACCCAGGGTCTCTGCCAATCTGAGTCTGGGCAAAATTCCTTCCCATCCCCAAATATGGCAATCAATTAGATCCTGAGCATGTGGGCAAGACCCAGCAGCCAGACACCTGGGAAAGAATTCTCTGTAGTAACTCAGAGCCCTCCCCATCTAGTGTCCCATCACTGGCCTTTGGAGATATTTGCTGCTAGCAGTTGCAGATCGACTACATGTCATTGTAGGCAGTCCCATCATACCAATCCCTCCACAGAGGTATCGAGCTCAGTCTTGAAGCCAGTTAGGTTTTTTGCCCCTACTGCTTCCCTTAGGAGGCTGTTCCAAAACTTCACTCTGATGGTTGGAAACCTTCACCTAATTTCAAGCCAAGACTTATTGATGGCCAATATCCATTTGTTCTAGGGCCAAAATTGGTGCTTATCCTAAATAACTCCTCTCCTTCCCTGGTATTTATCCTTCTGATGTATATATAGACAGCGATCATATCTCCCCCTCAGCCTTCTTTTGGTTAGGCTAAACAAGCCAAGCTCTTTGAGTCTCCTCTCATAAGGCAGATTTTCCATTCGTTGGATCATCCTAGTACAGGGGTGGGCAACCTTTATGGGCCGAGGACCACATCTGGGTGGGGAAATAGTATGCAGGGCTGGGGCAGGGGTTGGGGTGTGGGAGGGGGTCCGGTGTGCAGGAAGGGGCTCAGAGCAAGGGATTGGGGCAGAGGAGTGGTGCGGGGTGTATGAGGGGGCTCAGGGAAGAGGGTTGGGGTGCAGGATGGGTGCGGACTGCAGGAGGGGGCTCAGGGCAGGGGGTTGGGATGCAGGAGGGGTGCGGCCTGTGGGAGGGGGCTCAGGGCAGGGGGTTGGGGTGCAGGAGTGTGGGGTGTATGAGGGCACTCAGGGCAGGGAGTTGAGGTGCAGGCAGGGGGCTTAGGGCAGGGAGTTGGGGGCGGGGTACAGGAGGGGTTCGGGCTCCGGCCCCGCTTACCTCAAGCGGCTCCGGGGTGGCAGCAGTGCTCACCGGGGCCAGGGCTGGCTCCTTGCACGCCTGCCCTGTCCCCCAGCCCCGCACCACTCAAAGAAGCGCTGCAGCCCCTGGGGGAAGCAGGGGCGGAGGGCCCCACATGCGCTGCCCTTGCCTCGCCTCCAGGTACCTCCTCCGAAGCTCCCGTTGGCCGCAATTCCTCGTTCCTGGCCAATGGGAGCTGCGGGGGGCAGTGCCTGGAGGTAAGGGCAATGCATGGAGCCCTCTGCCCCCCCCGCCCCGCCCGGGGGCCGCAGGGACGCGGTGCCGGTGGCGCTGCAGGCCATAGTTTTCCCACCCCTCTCCTAGTAGCCCTTCTCTGCACGTGTTCCACTTTGAGTTCATCCTTCTTAAACATGGGAAACCAGAATTGCCCACAGTATTTCAGATGAGGTCTCATTGGTGCCTTATAACAGTACTAACTTATTGCAAAAATTCTTGCACTATTAATTTTCATCCCATTTCTATTACTCCAGCTTTCAAGGTCATACAGATCTTCTTGTATGATATTCCTGTCCTCCTCCATATTGGCAATCCCTCCCAGCTTTGTGTCACACTCCCACTTTTTGTGCCGAGGTCACTAATACAAATGTTGAATAAGTTTGGTCCCAAGACTGATCTCTGAGGAACTGCACAAGTAACCTCCCTCCAGCCTGACAACTCACTGTTCAGTATGACCCCTTGTAGTCTCCCCTGTAACCAATTCCTTATCGACCATTCAGTTCTCATATTAATCCCCATCTTGTCCAATTTAACGAATAGTTTCCCATGTGGAACTGTATCAAATGCCTTACTGACATCCACATAGATTAGCTACTGCATTTCCTTTGTCCAAAAAATTAGTTACCTTCTCATGGAAGGAGATCAGATTTCTCTGGCATGATCTACCTTTTGTAACACCATGTTTTATTTATTTATAGTGCTGAAGGCTGGAAGGAACTGTTAGCAATAGGCTGAGAATGGCCATGTGGAGGTGGGGAGTGGATGTGATGTTGGAGGTGTATCTGGGATTTTGTTTTGTAGGAGTCCATGTCTCTGCTCCCTGTGGCCGTGGTGCGTTCCGTACCAAAGACGCACATCAGCAGAGCAGACGCACACACCATAGCTCCATCTGGAACACGCAGCATTCACTGCCGGACGGGATGGGCAATTTTTCAGGGGCCTAGCTTGATATGCCTGGCTGGGGTGTATTCACTTGGACAAGGGTCTGAGGCTCTGATAGTTTGCGATGTTCCTTTTTGCATAGTCAGTTCTTTCCATTTATTGTTTTACCTCTGCCTATGCCACTCTCTTCTTAACTTGCTTTGTTTATTTCACTTCCAGCTTTTAAATGGGATCTAATAATTGCAAAGCTGAATGAAAGATAAAACGAACAGAACCATTTGAATTTTGGCATATAGATAGTAGAACTATACCTAGTGAAGGTCTGCTGTAATGACCTGGTTATCTGACATTAGAAAACGCTATAAAGAGCCAAAAGCGCTTTTTAGGGCGAAAGGGCTCGTCAGGTGTTTGCTCTCTAAGGAACATGTCACCGGCCAGGGCTTGCAGTCTTTCAGGAGTGGTGCGCTGGATTGTATTTAGTCATCTCAAAATAAAAGGTTAAGACTGCTGGTTCACAATATCCAGTGAAATCTTGCAAACGATTATACAAATAGACTCTAATGCTATTAAAACGACATTGTATTAATACTGATTCAAAACTGAAATTAAAATTCGGAGATAAACGCATGAGAAATGAACTGACACCTAATTTCTGTTTCTTAATGCCTGAAATTTTGACAATCATTCACACCATCTTTTTTTTCCCAAGCAATGCACAGCACACAGTCAAGTTAATTAATGAAAGCACGCCAATTATTGACTGCTTTGTGTTGCATAAGCATCTGATTAAGCATCGATTTAAAACTGTACCACTGTAAGTGAAAATGCATCAACACAGCTTAGCTCCAATGTGTTTAAATGTGAATGAAAAGTTTCTAAATTAGATACATGGCAGGATGGTAAACGGGGGGAAAATACACAGAAGTGCCTCTACCCAGTCCTGTTGATTTCTTGTCCCAACCCCCGATGAGTTCTGGCCTCTCAGTCAACTCGGCTCCCAGTCCCACATCAGCTGTGCCCTCTCCCAGCCTAACCCATTTCTACTGCAGTTCTTCATCCCCCCTCGTCCAGGCAGGGGGTAGGCGCTGCAGCACCCAAGGCACCTGTGTTAATCACTGTCCCACATACTGGGGCTATTTAGATTTCAGGGAACAATTTATCAGAGTCACTCACTCTGGGAGGTGGGAGAGAGGAGAAACTGAGAGGGAGTTTACTCCCCACATTCTGTAGAGCCATGTTCAACTCTGGTAGCCTTCATGTTACCTCATCCTCCACCCTCCCCCATGTGTCTCTGCTCATGTGTCAGAGTATCACCTTCTGAACATAATGCCACTGGCCTCAGGAGAGCTCCCAGACGGGAACTACATCACAATGGGGTTACAGTACTGAGAGTCAAACACATCACAGGGAGGGTGTAATTATCTTCAAGGCAAGCATTACAGTCTAGAAAGTGAAAGAATTAAAGTACTTCATTACTTAAAAGTCCGCTTGAAAGGATTGGATTTTTATTAATAAATTGCAGTAAATGTTGATTTCACTGTACATGCACACACAGATGACAAAATATTTATATAGGTAAAATACAGAAATGCTTCTGGACAAAGTAAAATGAAGTAAAAATCTTAAGTGAATCGACATGTTCCATAGAATATCTATGGATAGTAATTTCATGCTCTAATAAGAATATAACATTAGGGATCTAGTATCAACCACCTGACT
>QXTE01000843.1:62464-77466 GCA_003942145.1 Platysternon megacephalum
TGTCCCTGCCAGCAGGTAGGGGATCTTGGGGGACAACTACTGCACTGGTGGGGTGCAAAATAAACTTTATTAAGAAAATGCAAAAACAGGGAAAATTCAATAGTGAGGGGTATGGGGTTTGTTAAGGTAGACAATTGGGGAGGGGTTTCTTTTAGTAAATAGGATAGGGGGTTTCAATAGTGGGGTACAATACAGTGGGGCACAATACAGTTGGTAACCAATTAACACTGAAGTATAAATGTAACAGGTAGCTAACAATTTCTATGTAAAGGGTGTGTCACAGCAGCATATAACCAACTAACAGTTATGGGTAAAATGTGTTAAATAACCAACAACTCTAGGTAGAAATGTGTCACAGTGGTGTAAATGTAAAATGTGAGGTGTGTTAGAGAGAAAAAGGGTAACCAATGGGGTTTTATGCTAGACTTCAGTAATACAATTGAGGTTTGGCAGCAGTAGGAGCGGGGTGAGCACGTGGGGGAAGGGATTAAAAGAGAGAGAGACAGAGACCAAAGGCGGAGGGAGATTTAAACTCAGGGAGACAGAGAGAGCAGTCAGGCTGCAAGTTTAAACAGCAGAGAGACTAAAAGAGAGAGAGAGAGAAAGTGGTAGAGGAATGAGGTTGGGGGAGGGGGGAAGACAGACTTAATCACTATTATACAGAACACAGCAAAATCTTATCTATGATCTAACTGAACCAATACTACACAAATTAGCAAGTAACAAAACACAATGCAACACTTCTTTAAGCCTAACTTACAGAGTATAATGCAAGCAATTTTCTAAACCTAACTTAACCACAGCTATGCAAAATGAAATTACAATTTATCTAGACTAAAGGCTAAACCTAACCTAATGGGTGCACCTTATACTAGGGGTGGTTCCAGAGGGCAGAGTGATGTGTGCCCAGGATACAGCTCCAATGGGGGGGGGGTTAACTAGTGGTGACGGCAAGCAGGCTTATTTCTAGCAGCAAAGGCGCTGCGGAGCTAGAAGCAGATTACAGATACAGACCAAGGAGTTAGCTTGGGTCTGCCTGCTGGGGAAAGAAAGCCAGCAGTTAGAACAAGGGGAGTGAGCAACAGGTTTTTCCTTACCAATCCCCAAAGCAGCAGCAGTTTCAGCATCAGAGGACGCAGAGAGGACTCGATTCGCTTACAATAATCAGGAGATCTCCAGGCACAAATTCGTTGTTCGTGGGAGGGGGGTTAAAAATGGGGGTACGCTCAAAAACAAACTAGAGCGGGGAGAGGGCCCCCCAAAGACCCCTAGCTGATCAGACCAGGTGACAAAGCAAGGACCTTCTCCGGGGGTCTGATCAGAAAATGTCTGGTTTTAAAGGCAAACTCCGGCAGTTTCCCGCCAGTAACTCTGATTGGTTCCCCTTAATACAGGGGAGGAGAGAAGGCAGGGAAAACTGCAGGTAGGCACAGGACATGTCTGGGCAAGTTCTGAGTTACAGGTATGACTCATATGCTCAGCTATATGGCCACTTTAGGTCTTGCATACCTGGGCAGAGCACCCTACACCGAGCCAGGTCCGAACAAAGAAGCTAGACAAAGGAGTGAAAAGCCCCCCTCCCTGAGCAGAGCAATGGCTCCAGTTAGTCTGCACAAGCCATTTCCATGAGCAGGGCCAGGCTGTGACTTTGGTCAGTTCCATGGCCAGGAAAAGAACTAAAAAAGAGCCACCGTGGCTTAACAACCATGTAAAAGAAGCAGTGAGAGATAAAAAGGCATCTTTTAAAAAGTGGAAGTCAAATCCTAGTGAGGTAAATAGAAAGGAGCATAAACACTGCCAAATTAAGTGTAAAAATGTAATAAGAAAAGCCAAAGAGGAGTTTGAAGAACGGCTAGCCAAAAACTCAAAAGGTAATAACAAAATGTTTTTTAAGTACATCAGAAGCAGGAAGCCTGCTAAACAACCAGTGGGGCCCCTCGATGATCNCTTTAAATCAGCTTCTGTACCAAATGACTGGAAGATAGCTAATGTAACGCCAATATTTAAAAAGGTCTCTAGAGGTGATCCCGGCAATTACAGACCGGTAAGTCTAACGTCGGTACCGGGCAAATTAGTTGAAACAATAGTAAAGAATAAAATTGTCAGACACCTAGAAGAACATAAATTGTTGGGCAATAGTCAACATGGTTTCTGTAAAGGGAAATCGTGTCTTACTAATCTATTAGAGTTCTTTGAAGGGGTCAACAAACATATGGACAAGGGGGATCCAGTGGACATAGTGTACTTAGATTTCCAGAAAGCCTTTGACAAGGTCCCTCACCAAAGGCTCTTACGTAAATTAAGTTGTCATGGGATAAAAGGGAAGGTCCTTTCATGGATTGAGAATTGGTTAAAAGACAGGGAACAACGGGTAGGAATAAATGGTAAATTTTCAGGATGGAGAGGGGTAACTAGTGGTGTTCCCCAAGGGTCTGCCCTAGGACCAATCCTATTCAATTTATTCATAAATGATCTGGAGAAAGGGGTAAAAAGTGAGGTGGCAAAGTTTGCAGATGATACTAAACTGCTCAAGATAGGACCAAAGCAGATTGTGAAGAACTTCAAAAAGATCTCACAAAACTAAGTGATTGGGCAACAAATAGGCAAATGAAATGTAATGTGAATAAATGTAAAGTAATGCACATTGGAAAAAATAACCCCAACTATACATACAATATGATGGGGGCTAATTTAGTTACAACAAATCAGGAAAAAGATCCTGGAGTCATCGTGGATAGTTCACTGAAGACGTCCACGCAGTGTGCAGAGGCGGTCAAAAAAGCAAACAGGATGTTAGGAATCATTAAAAAGGGGATAGAGAATAAGACGGAGAATATCTTATTGCCCTGATATAAATCGATGGTATGCCCACATATTGAATACTGCGTACAGATGTGGGCTCCATCTCAAAAAAGATATTCTAGCACTAGAAAAGGTTCAGAGAAGGGCAACTAAAATGATTAGGGGTTTGGAATGGGTCCCATATGAGGAGAGATTAAAGAGGCTAAGACTTTTCAGCTTGGAAAAGAGGAGACTAAGGGGGGGATATGATACAGGTATATAAAATCATGAATGATGTGGAGAAAGTAGATAAGGAAAAGTTATTTATTTATTCCCATAATACAAGAACTATGGGCCACCAAATGAAATTAATGGGCAGCTTTAATAAAAGGAAGTTCTTCTTCACACAGCACACAGTCAACTTGTGGAACTCCTTGCCTGAGTAGGTTGTGAAGGCTAGGACTATAACAGCATTTAAAAGGGAACTGGATAAATTCATGGAGGTTAAGTCCATTAATGACTATTAGCCAGGATGAGTAAGGAATGGTGTCCCTGGCCTCTGTTTGTCAGAGGGTGGAGATGGATGGCAGGAGAGAGATCACTTGATCATTACCTGTTAGGTTCACTCCCTCTGGTGCACCTGGCATTGGCCACTGTCAGTGGACAGGATACTGGGCTAGATGGACCTTTGGTCTGACCCAATACGGCCGTTCTTATGTAAAGTTGAGTTTGATTTAAGGATATTTACACTGTATTTTCCATGTGACATTGACAATTTGTGTTTGAACAGTTATAAAGATTTGGCTTTTGGAATCTCAACATTTACTGTAATTAAATAATTGTTGTCTGACCACCCCCATAACTTCCCACAGCTCTGAACATTGAAATTGTAAATATTGAAAAAAGGGTTTAAAAATAAATATCAATATCATCAATTGAAATTTAAAAAAAAAGAAATAGACCAAATGAATTTTGCCAAACCCACTTAACAGCAATTGCAATATGCTAGGGGATGGCAATTCAAAGTTAAGGCACCCAACCTTAATTCTGCCCTGTAGTGACACCAGGCAATCGCCATAGGGCAACGAATAAGGCATTTTACTGTATAAAGTCCCAGATTAGATTATACCGATTTGTAAAGACACGAGAACTTTCTCTCAGGGTATCAACTTCACTGGGTTGTTTCTTTTCTTGGTAATTCCCAGAAGTCAATAGATAAATAACATTCTCTCAGTTGTGAAGTGGCTGTTTCAGATTTCTGGCGAGTGTCTATTATTTTGCAGTAGGGGCCAGGTCCTTGGAGAGATGGAACCTTGGTTTCATTTTAACTTCATGCTCAGCAGCTTCCGGAATTTGTTTTAAAGTATTTACATGTTTCCCTGGCCTGTTCTTAAAAGTGCTGCTATAGAAAGTGGGGAAGGGCAGGAACTCACTGCAGGATCAGTCGCTGAGTCCCTTAAATATTTATAGCTCATTGGAAGAAGGATGGGGATTGGTGGGTTTCTGGGGATTTAATAATAAACACACAAATATCATTGTTCTTAATGAATTTTCATCTTCTAATTCCCATAACCCACTAATTATCCCTGGCTGCCCCCGGGAGTTTGGGGAGGGAGTACTAGTAACCTCCTGTGGCCTGTGTGGAACCGAAGGCACAAGGATCTTTCAGTGGCTGGCTCAAGAGTGAAATTCACTTCACTGGATAAATCCCTAGTTGCTGGGCTCTGCAGAGGGGTGGGGAGGTGAATTCCATCCCCCATTCCTGGGCATGGACCCCCCCGCGTCCCCACAATCCTCACCCCACTCTCAAACACTACCCCAACCTTCCCCTGCAATGATGGACCCACTTGATGCTGCCAGAGCCATCTGCTATGGGACCTAGAGGGGGCAGAGGCCCAGCTCCAGAACTGCTACCCCTGCCCACAGCCCCCATGCTGTGCTGGAATTGCCCTGGCTTTCCAGTCTGCAGATGGGTCTCGCTGTCTGGGGACCCAGCCCGTGCACCCACCACACACAAACTTCCTCACAACGCACATCCCAGGATGGGGAAGGACCATCTGGGGCTGGCTGCAGTCTCCCCTTGCTGCTGTGAGAGGAATGGGGTGGTCCCTCATATAGGACACAAACACACCCAGGGGCAGATGGGAAATGTAGTTTCTTCCAGGGGCTTGAAAATGTTTGGTTTAGAGTCCTGAGCTCTGTCTTCCTGTTTGTCTCCTTCTGCCACTTTCAGATCTCTTGGAGAGACAAGGTGGGTGAGGTAATTTCTTTTAGAATGAATTAAAAATCCCTCTCTCTGATATCCTGGGACCTACATGGCTACAACAACTCTTTTCCCTTTGTACCCCCTTCCACTCTCACCTCCCCCTCAGCTGAGACTGTCCCATGTGATGGGAAAATAAGGGTTCAGTCCTGTCACTGGATTGGGTCTCACCAGCACTGACGGGAGTGAAAGCCTGTGTGCTTTAATGACAGCAGCAACTCTGGGATTCGGAGACATAGGGAGAAGAGATGGGCGTGAGCAGGTTATGTTTGTGCCGGGTGTGAGTTACTCATGTGGGAATTCTGCGCCACTGCGTACGCACAGAATTCACGTCCAGCGCAGAATTTCTTTTTTTTTTGTATGAAGAAAATAAATTCTGCCCGAGAAGTGCTGCAGTTCTGCCTTTCGCTCACCCTGCGGCACCAGAGCAGCCAGCTGCGTTCATCTTGGCGGGTAATTGTTGCCCCGAACTATACCCCACATGGGAAGAGAGTTAGTGGGTGCAACTTGGGAGAGTCCTGAGACACGGCTGCCCTGGGGGGGTGGGGACAGGGGGGTCATTCTCTACTCGCAACAGGGTGTGGAAGGGGCACAGGAGGAGCAAGTGTCCCCCATGGAGACTGCCCAGCCTCAGGTTACCCAGTCCCAGCCGCTTCTGCCCCCAAACCTCTTCACCCTTCCAGCTCTCGGCTGCCAGTCTTCCCTCGCTGCTACCCCTTTCTGACTGGCAGAGAACCTCTAAGCTCTGTCCCCTTCTCTTGGCCTCTGAAACTTGCCTTGCCCAGGGCTTTGCTGCCTGTGTGAATGGAGAGGACGACTTTCTGCCAGTGGATCTCTGTCATTATGAGTCTTGACCAGTTATGAGCTTTCTGTAGACACCTCACAAGACCATCCTCCAAGAGATGTTTGGTGTGATGGGTTTGTCAGGTCTCAGGTGAGAGCTGCTGGCAAAGACCAAGGGACCCTTTGCCAAGGGATCTCTGTGTCACTGTCTGACCCCCGGAGGCCAGGGAGAGGACGACTTTCTGCCAATGGCCTTCAGAACAGGTGCTGAGTTCACTGCAGTGCCCCATGTCCCCTCTCCATTTCCCTTCTCGGTGGGCTGTCTGGGACGCTGCCCCGCTTCCTGCTCCCCAAACCACCCCGTATCTACTCCATGTGCCAGGCTGCTCGTAGCCCCCAGTGAGAGGCCATCCAGCCTTTCAAACTGGTGCCAGACTGCTGGGCCTCAGGCCTTCTGGGGTGCACCTGTGTGAGTCCAATTGCCCCCTGCCCCAGGGGTGCTACAGGGGCATGTTCTTCTAGTGTGTCAGGGCTCAACCCTCTGGCTGAGGCCTCGGGGCACTTTCTTCTTCTCTCAGGGTACCAGGTGAAACAGCAAAAGAGCCGACTGTCGGCAAACAAGGGTAAATAAAAGAATGAAAGAAAAGAAGCGGGGGGGGGACTGAGGACAGATCCCATCAGGATAAGGGCCCCTTTTACCTCTGGGGGCCCTGGGAGCATCTCAGTCCCCTTCAAAGTTTACTGGATCTCCAGTAGAAGTTTCAGGCTGCTCCCCCTTTGAGCTCCGGGGATCCCCACCCTCCCTCAGTGAAGGCCAGAGCCCCGAATGCTGCCAGCCCTCTCTTTGGGGCTGGAGATGCTCCGCAGACGGTTCCCTTCCCAGGATGGCTCCCCTCTGAGTAGAGTAGGTCTCTCCTGTTAACTCCTGCTCCAGTCCTGGCACGGTTTGCAGGTGTGGAGGGGCTGGGCCAGTCCAGACTAAAGCAGCAGTTTAACCCCTTCTCTGCCAGCGTGGGGTTTATATAGCCCTTCACAGGCACCCAGGGAATGGCCCCCTATCAGCCCCATGCCTGAGGTGGTGGGGCAACCCACTGGCAGCATTGCCTTTGAGGGTGCTGCTCCCCCTCCCTCCCCTCCCCCTTTACTGCCACCACAATGCCTGTCACCTTCACTTCCTGAGGGGTGACCTGTGACGGTGCTGCCCGTGGAAGCCAGCTGAGGTCACTCAATTAGGGTGAACTGCAAACAAAACGGGGCAGACAAACCCCAAACGCTGGTGGATATTCCAATACTTAGATTTTCCAAGCCAGCACAAAACAACTTCTCTATTACCATACAGGATACTCAGAAGTCCAAACAACGCATTTCCCTTAAAGTACCCAGCCTCAGGCTTCCGTCCAGACACACCTGTCAGATATGATGATGATTACTGAGAATCTTATCTCATCATATAAAAGAAAAGGTTCTTCCAATCCCAAAGGATCAGCCACATACCCAGGTCCAATTATAACTTAGATCTTCCCCAAAATACACACTATAGCCAATTCTTATTAACTAAGCTAAAATTTATTAAAAAAGAAGAGAGAGAGAGTGTTGGTTAAAAGATCAATATACATACAGACTTGAATTCAATTCTTGAGGTTTAGATACATAGCAGAGGTGATCTTGTAGTTGCCAAAAGTCCTTTTAGAAATAGTCCATAGGTTATAATCCAATGTCCATATTCAGGGTGGCTCCAGTCATTGACTGGGGATCTCAATCCTTATGGCTTAAGGTTCCCCTCTCTTGAAACTCAAAGCAGATCTGAGATGAAGTAGGATCGTGTCCCAGGGTTCTTATACATTTCCAGGAGCCTTTTGGCCTGAGAAAACAATAGGCTTAACTCTCCTTCCAAACATCCTGGCAATTAGCACAGGGTAATTTATCCATTAAACAGTTCAGATACAGGTTACCACAACCTTCAAAGAGACATATAGACAATACTACTATTTCACTCAAGTATCATCATAAATGTTAATATTTCTTTTTTGATCTTTGAATTAAAGTTATAGCAATAGACCAGACTTGTTCGCTTACATCACAAGACCTGAGCAAACATCTACCCTTGAGATCTCTAACAATGCAGACTTGCATTTCAAAGCTCTATTCATTTACCTCTCTTCCTAAGCAGTCCTTAAAGTTCACCCATGGTTCAGGTTAGTCTGTGAGTTAATTAACTCTTTCTGGCCCTGTCACCTTCCAATGAAATATTATATTACACTCATAACGTCACAGACCCCCAGAAGGTGTGTTTTGTTATCCTTTTCCCTACCCTCCCACCACCCCAAAAGTATCCATTGTGCACCCTCTGTCACTCACCTCTGTCTGAGGAGACAAGGCGGGTCATGGGGCGCGGGTGATGCTATGCTGGAGATCCATCATCACTGAAGGAGCGGCAGCCTTGACCCTCCTTGAAGGTTGCCGGGATGCTGATGTGCACTGGAGGAGAACTGGGGCTTGACTGAGTCCATGGACCATTTGGCCCACACTGTGTCACTGTAAAGCCTGCTCTGCATTGCTGCCAAGTGCTGCTGGTGGCGTTGCGCCCGTAAGTCTCTGTAACGCTGTCTTCAGTGACTCGAGAGCAGGAGCACCAGCCTCAGGCAGACTGGTAAGAAGCAGGGAACAAACCCCAAATTGGCTGTGAGGTCTGTATGTAGATTTCACCAACCAAGTATCCAGTGTAAACGCTTCAGGCACTGTAACAGCATTAACATGGAATCACAGAGAGTCCCCTTGGGTCATCTCATATATCTCACCACGCAGGTGAGCTCACCTTTCTGACAGATGGTCCCTTCCACCAGGGGGTCTCAACCTTTTTCTTTCTGAGACCCCCCCAACACGCTATAAAAAATCCAACGCCCACGTGGGCCACAATAACTAGTTTTCTGCATATAAAAGCCAGGGCTGGCATTAGAGGGTAGCAAGCAGGGCAACTGCCTAGGGCCCCATGCCACAGGGGCCCCCACAAAGCTACATTGCTTAGGCTTTGGCTTCAGCCCCGGGTGGTGGGGCTCAGGGCCCTGGACTTCAGCCCTATGCACTGGGACTTCAGCTATCTGCCCTGGGCCTCAGCGAGTCTAATGCTGGCCTTGCTTGGCGACCCCCCTGAAAGCTGCTCGTGGCCCCCCAGGGGGCCCCAGACCCCTGGTTGAGAACCACTGCCTTACACCACGAATCACAGCAATGTTCAGGTTACTGCCAGTCCCAAAGGACAAGTCACTTACTTAGGTCCATTGAATCTTAGGTCTCCCAACAGAGACACACTTGTAGCCAGTCCTGTACAGGTCTCTCGCGTCTTACGTGGGGGTTCCGTTCCGCGGTCAGCGCGTAAAGCGAAAACCGCGTATAGCCAAAATCCCCGGAATCGCCCGCCCTACAGAAACAGTACGTAAATTGCTTTTGTTCTCTTTTTTTTTTTTGTGGTTTTGCGAACCGCGCAAAGCCGAAATCGCGCATGTTAAATGCGCGTAAGACGCAAGAGACCTGTAATAACCTGTATTAAGATTTATATAAAAGGAAATGAGAGTTGCTTACAAAGTTAAAGCAGGTAATTATATAGATGCAGACGAGTTACAGTCTTAAATTTCAAAAGGTAATAGAAGCTTCTCTAATAAGCAAGCTCTACATATTCATTAGGCCTAACGCAGGCTAAGCAGCTGGGGATCTCTTGCTTATGCCTAGAAACTTTGCCCCCCAGAGTCCAAGCAGCATACAGATAATCAGTTCCTTCTGTATGGGGTTTTTTTATCTCCTTCCTGCCATGTGCTCTGAGCTGCAAATTCAGCTAATGGGAAGTCAAGAGCACAACAACAGTCTTTTGTCTTCTTTAACATCCCATAATAGTCTATTTGGTGTTGATGGACCTTTCCTGCCAGTATCAGAGGGGTAGCCGTGTTAGTCTGGATCTGTAAAAGCAGCAAAGAATCCTGTGGCACCTTATAGACTAACAGAGGTTTTGCAGCATGAGCTTTCGTGGGTATTCACCCACGAAAGCTCATGCTGCACAGCCTCTGTTAGTCTATAAGGTGCCACAGGATTCTTNGTACATAGCCACAGAGGCTCACAGTGCAACTAGTCAGATATTAACCCAGGCAGCAACTCACAAGCATTCAATAAAGTTTAAACACTAAACACATTCTTATAATTCTAATACCTGTTTTAACAATACTAACACAGGTGAGCCAGACTGATTCCAGCTCTGCGTTTGTCCCTGTTCAATTAAGACATGGGGGCTTTTGCAAGAGTTAACACCTCATCTGCCAGTGTCATGGGCAGGGATGGTGTCTCTAGCCTCTGTTTGCCAGAAGCTGGGAATGGGTGACAGGGGATGGATCACTTGATGATTACCTGTTCTGTTCATTCCCTCTGAAGCACCTGGCATTGGCCACTGAGCTACATGGACCATTGGTCTGACGCAATGGGCCGTTCTTATGTTCACAGTCTCTATCAGGAGTATCTACTCATTTGGACTCACTGGGGAGCCACAGAAAGAAACAAGGTTTGCTGAGGCAAGAAGGCCCAGTCTCAGAGCCCCCAGGTTCACGCTTGTCAAAAGCTAAAACTAGGCCCAGCCCATGAAAGGGGGCACTCCCAGGAGAGACTGTATAAAGGCTGGAGCATCAAACAACTTAGTAAACCTGAGACAGCTGCCTTGGGGACAATGACAGGGAGAATCCTCCAAAGTGACTCCTTTGATTCTGCTCTTCTCTGGCCTTTGGTTCATAGATTCATAGAACATGAAGGGACCTCGAGAGGTCATCTAGTCCAGTCCCCTGCACTCAAGGCAGGACTAAGTATTATCTAAACCATCCCTTACAGGTGTTTGTCCATCTTGCTCTTAAAACTCCCAAATGATGGAGATTCCACAACCTCCCTAGGCAATTTATTCCAATGTTTAACCACTCTGAGAGGAAGTTTTTTCTAATATCCAACCTAAACAGTCCTTGCTGCAATTTTAGCCCATTGCTTCTTGTCCTATCCTCAGAGGTTAGGAAGAACAATTTTTCTCCCTCCTTCTTGTAACAACCTTTTATGTACTTGAAAACTACTATCATGTCTCCCCTCAGTCTTCTCTTCTCCAGACCAAACAAACCCAATTTTTTTGATCTTCCCTCACAGGTCATGTTTTCTAGACCTTTAATCATTTCTGTTGCTCTTCTCTGGACTTTCTCCAATTTGTCAACATATTTCCTGAAATGTGGCACCCACAACTGGACACAGTTCTCCAGTGGAGGCCTAATCAGCTCGGCGTAGAGCAGAAGAATTACTTCTCGTGTCTTGCTTATAATATCCATGTTAATACATCCCAGAATGATGTTTGCTTTTTTTGCAACAGTGTTACACTGTTCACTCATATTTAGCTTGTGATCCACTATGACCCCCAGACCCCTTTCTGCAGTACTCCTTCCTAGGCAGTCATTTCCCATTTTGTATGTGTGCAACTGATTGTTCCTTCCTAAGTGGAGTACTTTGCATTTGTCCTTATTGAATTTCATCCTATTTACTTCAGATCATTTCTCCAGTTTGTCCAGATCATTTTAAATTTTAATCCTATCCTCCAAAGCACTTGCAACCCCTCCCAGCTTGGTATCATCCGCAGACTTGATACGTGTAACAGAGAGACTCTGCTACTGGGAGGGTTTCACCATGTCTCAGAGTGTTACACCCTGGTGGGAGGGGGCTAGGCCTGTACTGGAATAAGGTCACTCTGTGCTTCACAGTGTGGCAGAACCTAAAATGTCCATTAGCAGGGAAAAATCCTGGGGGGAATCGGCTTGTGGAATGGAGAAAAGCCCCATCTGAATGCTCTCCCATTGCCCTTCTCGTCCTGTCAGGTTACAGAATAACGTCCACGTTTTGCTCCAGATCATCCCATCCTCCCAGGGGGAAGGAAATGGCTCGAATGGAGCTGGCTCAGGTAAGGGATTATCAGGGAGCTGGTGGTGGATTCTGCTTGGAGGGAGAGGAGCAGTAAATGCACAGGATGGTGGGAGCTGCTCGAGGTGGTGGGAGGCAGGAAATATCTAGGGTGGAGAAAGGGAGGGGACAGGATGTGACAAACCTGCTGAGACTTGTGTAAAGCTAGAAATCCCTTTACCCTGGGACCAGCACTTCCCCCAGTTCAGTCTTTCTTCTTCAGGTGCTTCCAGGAGTTCTCTTGTGTGGGGAATGAGGCCAAGAGATGACATCGCACCCCACCTTATGTAGCTTTTCCATATGGTGGGAACCCTTTTTTCCAAACTGAGTTCGCAGTCCAGTTTGTGGAAAAATACAGGTACCAAAATGGAGTTCCGTGTCATGTGGTCTGGTCACATGCCCTAGCGTGCCCTGCTGAGTCATACTAGCCATAACTCCTAGGCTGGCTGAAACATTCACAGGAAGGCTAAGCTCTTCCACGGTCCATTGTCTTTGTTGATGAGCCATCAGCACTGTCTGGCTTCTTCATAGTTGTACCTGAAAGGCTCGTTGTGGGTGTTACCCAGAGTAAACACATTTGAAATACAGATACAGAGTCAATATCCATAACTTCAGATACAAACATGATCCACACACACAAATAGGATAATCATATTCAGCAAATTATAACTTTTCCAATGACATCGCACATGATGCATCTTGCACATAATGCATCATAATTCTGTCCTAATCATATTATAATCCTACCACCATGCTGAATATGGGGTGTAATGTCAGATAGGGCCTAATTTCAAGGCACAGGAGTTGGCAATGGAACTTCCCCTCTTTGTGGAACAGGAAATAACCCTCCAGCCAGGGTTGGGAAAACTTCCTAGACTCCCAGTGCTGGAGCCTGAATCTATTGACACTTCATTAGTTACCACCACTTCATTCGTTACCACCATCCCCAAATTTTGTGGCAACTGCAAACTTTATCAGTGATGATTTTATATTCTCTCCTAGGTCATTGATAAGAATGTGAAATAGCACAGGGCCAAGAAGCAATCCCTGCGGGAACCCACTAGAAATAAATCCACTCGACCATGGTTCCCCATTTACAATCACAGTTTTTAAACTATTTAATGTATGCCGTGTGTATTTTGTATCATTCTAGTTTTTTAGTCAAAATATTATGCTGAATCAAGTCATATGCCTTACCGAAGTCTAGGTATATTACATCAATACTATTAGCTGCAACCAAACTTTTGATCTCATCCAATAAGTATATCCAGTTAGTTTGATAGTATCTATTTTTTCTAAACCATTGTTAATGGGTGCTAATTATATTACCCTCTTTTAATTCTTTATTAATGAAATCCAGTATCGACTGCTCCATTATCTTGTGCAGTATAGATGTCAGACTGACACTCTTGTAATTAGCTGGGTCATCTCTTTTACACTTTTTAAATATTGGCACAGCATTAGCTTTATTACAGTCTTCTGAAATTTCCCCAGTGTTCCAAGTCCTAATTAAAATCAACATTAAGAGTCCACCACGCTCTTCCACCAGGTCTTTTAAAACTTTTGGATACAAGTTATCTGGACCTGCTGATTTAAACATGGGCTGCTGTTTAACGTCCTCGTGAGGTCCTGTTGGAATGGAAAGAGTGTTGTCGTCAACATCTTATGATATGAGTACATCATCTATTTTTCTCCAAATCCAGGAGAGAAATATTTATTGAATACTTTTACCTCTTCTGCATTATTTTTTTTGATAATTCTGCCATTTCCATCTAGTAATTTACCACTACCGTAGTTAGGATTAATTTTGTACTTAATATACTTTAAAAAACTTCCTTCTTATTGTCATTGATTGATCATTGATTTCTGATAGCTTCCCTTACCAATTTTCTACAAATTTGACCTTCTAATTTATATTCTTTACTATTGACTTCCCCTTTCTTCCATATATTTTATTTGGAGAGTGTTGGGATTCCTATCAGGGAGCCACCAGCAGGGTACAGAGACAGCACCATCTCTTTTATATCAAGCTCTGTGTGACTTTGCACTCTATATGATTTTATGAAAATATGCTAAAGTAACTGGAATATGCTTCATGCAAAAAGTCCCTTGTAAGGTATCATTACAAAGCTTATAATCTACTGAGTGTGATCATCCTATTTGTATAAATGTACCACCCTTGTATCTGAAACTAGAAATATGAAATATAACTCTGAGGGCCTATTGTAATTATGCAAAGTGTGGGCTATTAATGGTGGTTTGGAATCTTGATGACTCCCATTAACCCAGACAATTGACTGCAGATGGCTCTGTTTTACCTGTAATTCCTGTATACCTGTGCTGGCAAGTGGGTAATGAAGTCTTACAGTGACATGTGATTATGTCACCTGAACTGGAATTCATCTTTAACCTCGTGCTTTTCCATTGAGAAGGCGGAGGTGGTGGTAACCCCGAGGGACAAAGGATTCCTGCCTTATGCAAAAGATATATAAGTGGGTGGAACAGAGAAAAGTGAGAGCCATCATGAGGAATCCCCCAGCTACCACCTGAGCTGGAGCAAGGGCTGTACCAGGGGAAAGGATTGTGCCCAGACTGTGAAAGAAACGTATTGAAACATCTCCGAGGGTGAGATCTTATCTGTATTCAGTTTCTTACTGTATTAGACATAGACTTGCGTGTTTTATTTTATTTTACTTGGTAATTCATTTTGTTCTGTCTGTTACTACTTGGAACCACTTAAATCCTACTTTCTGTAGTTAATAAAATCATTTTTTACATGTTAATTATCCCAGAGTATGTATTAATACCTGGGGGGGGGGGGGGGGCAGCTGTGCATATCTCTCTATCAGTGTTATAGAGGGCAAACAATTCATGAGTTTACCCTGTATAAGCTTTATACACAGTAAAACGGATTTATTTGGGAGTTGAGCATCTGAGTGTTAAAGACAAGAACACTTCTGTAAGCTGCTTCCAGTTAAGTCTGCAGCTTTGGGGCAAGTAATTCAGACCCTGGGTCTGTGTTGGAGCAGACGGGAGTGTCTGGCTTCAGCAAGACAGGGTGCTGGGTTCCCGAGCTGGCAGGGAAGGCAGGGACAGAAGTAGTCTTGGCACATCAGTTGGCAGTTGCCAAGGGGGTTTCTGTGATTCAACCCGTCACACTGGCTAGTAGGTATGTGATAAATGTGAAGACCCTGCCTCCGTCTGTCAGCTGGGAGAC